>JAQLOL010000023.1:25874667-25891069 GCA_029783665.1 Naso thynnoides
TGGAGTAAAAAACCGGAAAGAATTAAAGGAAGTATTGTATATAATAATAATTATGAAATTGGTGGGTTAAAACTATTAAATCTTTCAGTATTATTTCTTATTTTAAAGGTTGACTTTGTTCAAAAACTGTAGTTTCATTAAGACTAGTTTTCATCAAAGCCATTGGAAAACACTCATCCACTGTTCCAAAGAAGGTTTTACCCTTTTATGCAAATTCAACCTTAACATACTTGGAAACTCATCTGTGTTATATGGTTTCATTTTAATACTGATTAAGGGGAAACCAAATTTTTGGAAGTCTTTTTAAGCATGCTGTTTTGTAAATGATTTTGTTGATGAAGAAAGAAAACTTGTTAGCTGATATGTATGGCACTATTTGTTCTCTCCAACCCTTTAATCAATTGTTTTCTACTCTTAAAATGTACTTGAAAAGAAAAAAATACTGTTGGGAATTATAAACTTTAAGTCAGCCAGCTATAAAAAAAATCACAGATGATTACAAAACAGAATATTTATAATTTCTATTTGACACAACGGTCTTTGGGAAATATTTTGTACAGTACCTATAAAAATGGGAGGATACTTTAGATTGCACTATACCATGGAAACTGGATTTGGTTTGATTTATAAAACAACTGCTGACTCACTCAAAAGGTATTTTCAATTTAAAATGATTTATAACTTTATGGCCACTGCAAAAAAAATTAAATATATGGGGTATTAGAGAAACACATGAATGTCAGTTTTGTTGCATAAAACCTGAGTCACAGTCCAGCTTTTTTTGGTACTGTCATACTGTATCTGCATTTCGGCATGAGGTTCAAAAAATGTGCTCAAAAATTAGTTTACACCAGGGGCTGGATCTCCTCTCTGATGTTAGGGGATGTTTCAGAAACAAAGACTCATACTATTAATTGAATTATATTTTGGGGGAAAATGTTGATTTATAAGGCAACCAGAGTAAAGTCATTAAACATCTACAGATTTGGGGGTTCCTGAAACACTAGTTTATTTTGACAGAATATTATACAAAAAAAACAAAAAAAACAAAACAAAGTTACTTAAATGGTAAAAATTTATTGAAGCTAAGGGATGGTATGCAACTAAAACAGTGACTGGTCCCTATTCTAATTTTTTTTCAAGAATGCATATTTTATTTATTTATTTATTTATTTATTTATTTACAACTTGTACATTTTGTGGCTGAACTAGTTTGGAATATTATTATGCTAATATAAAATTTCTATACCTGTGTTGTATGAGGTACAATGTTTATTTTTTGTTTGTTTTGTTTTTGTTTGCTTGTTCCTGTTCATTTTATGATGATGTAATAATGCTGTTTGTTTTGTGTTTTAATCTGTTTTATGTAATCACACCTGCTTATCTGAACTTCTTCTAAAGCAAAATTATTTAAAAAAAGAAAGAAAGAAAAAGAAAATGCTGAATAAATAATATTTAAAATGAGAAGGAACAGAAGGAAGAATATATGTATATATAAACTTTGTATGAAATTTTCAGTCTTTGCTGGGAAACAAGTTTAAAAGCCTACAGCACCGCTAGAAAGTATGCTAATATTTTATAATTACCAATCACCAACACAGAAAATAACTACTTATAGTAATAAATAATAACATTATTTTTGCAAATATTAAGTCATAAACCAAATTGATAATGGCACTGGATGAAAATGAAAGGGTCAACAAATTCATTATAGATCTTTCGGAGGGGTACATGAATATCTTTGCACAAGTTCATGATCATTCATCCAATAGTTGTAGAGACATTTCCCATGTCAATATAATAATAATATAATAACAATCTGATGGTGGACCTACAAGAAAAGTCAGAGGATCAAAAAGTGAAAATACTAATCCTCTGGGGAGTGTGAATGTTCAAGAGAAACATAAATATTGCTGCTTGTTTGACCAACGGTAGTCTGTTTCAATAGCACCAATGGAAGTTTGTACAGAATTAAGACATGCCTTAAAAAAACAAAACCAACAAACAAACAAAAAAACATGAATAAACATTTGCACTTGAAAATTCCAAATTTTTCTAAAAATACAAGGATACTGCACAAAGTGTGTTTTGAGTGCTGTTTTTAATGCATCACTTTAATGCAACACTCTGTAACAAAATACATTTGTACAAATAAAACCAAGAAGTTAAAATTTTTAAGAAATGTACGATACCTTAGCATGTTGGAAAACCTTCTCTTGAATGCATTGTTGGACAGTTTTCAGCCAGTCAAAACTGATAAATGTGAATTAGGATTGGGTCTTAGAATTCCAAGGGTCAGCAGCCTTGGGAAGCCTTCAACAATAACTAAAAAGCTAAATGCTTGACTACATAAAAGGAAATGACAGTGAAAATATTCTGAAAGGAGTTCTGCTTTAGCTGCGTCTGTGTTTCAATGTCTTTTAAACACTGCATAAAGGCCTATACTTCTTATTTTTAATGCAATTAGAAGTGACAGAAAAAGCATCTACAGCAATTTTTGGATGGGCAATGGACAAAAGGCCAATTTTTCCTATTTGAGGCAAAGTCCTTGGGTCTTTTTAAGTGCATTAGTCCGCTAATTAAATATTATATGTATAACGAAAAATGCGCTTTGAAAGCAGCTGAATTGTTTGACTCAAAGACACGGCTGCAGCCTTGATGATTGGAACTGCGTGCGACCATGAGGAGGTAAAGAGCTGCATTGTTGTCAGTCCTCCCCTCGTTTCACCCGCAATAATCCTTTCTACTGATTTTACAATCACATTCCGTTTTGTGCTTCACTCTCAGACAAAGACACTAGAAACAGTTACGCAGAGGATAGGACTCCTTGATATTTCCGAACAGGCTGAATCCATTTTGTGGTGACATTCCAACTTATTGTTCAATGTTTAAAATGGTATGAAGCAATACAACCAAGAGTTTGTTTACAAGATAAACTCTATAGCCTCCAAATAAAATAACAGAAAGTGTACGTTGTGAGATACGACAGTGCTCCCTTCAGCTTGGTCAGGAGTGCTTGATGTCACTTTTTGAAGCAATGGGTCGTTAGCAAAGCACAAGACTTGAAGGTAACTACAATGCTACTCATCTGTGGCAATATTGGATGCTCATAACAAAAAATATGGTGTTAAAAACACTGACCATTTAACGTTAATCATGTATTGACAAGGCTTAAAGCCCAATGGCCGTTTGAGTGACAGCTACTTACTTTCTGTTAAGTGTCACCCGAGCTATTTCTAGTCCCTGAACTTAACTTCACTGTAGTATCTCTACCTTTTGAATAATTTTGGTGTAAAAGTGGTACAAATAATAAGGTTTGCTGTGCAATTAGTTGTCCAAGGAATAAGTGCTTTACCCACACTCCAAACTCTTTGTCTGATTTTAGATAATAGCCAAAATAAACACACTAGGCTAAATCTATAGGTGACATCATGGAGACTACATCCATGTGTAATACAGTCTAAGTAATTGGTCACATATACAATGTATGGTGAAATGTGTTCTCTGCATTTAAGCCATCCCTGAGGAGCAGTGGGCAGCCACAGTGCAGCGCCTAGGGACCAACTCCAGATTCTAAGCCAGTACTTTACCAGTCTATGTATTTGATGCCAATATGTTTTCAAGAAAATGCTATCGACCCTTCTTGAAACCCCGCCCCCCTTAATTACAGTTGCTATATCTGTCAAGCTTTCGGAGCTTGCATGAAGCTCACACTGTCACTAACTGCACTCCCTGGAGAAATATTTTCTACTTTTTGAAGACAAAAAAGCCATTTCAGAGAGAGGTGGACAGAAGGCTTGCAATAAGCCTTTGAATGATAAATACAGGACGTCAAAGTGACTCAGGAGTGAAAACAAGTTAGATTTATGAAAATAAAGATACATATTAAAGCCTACAGATCACAGTGCAGCGGCTTCAACTTGTGTTTTACTTCATATATAAAAAAAAAACAAGGACCCCTGTAACAATTTAGAACCCGTTTAGGGTGAGTGGAGGATACATTTCTTTGCATGCATCTTTAATCTTGAATATCCCCTAATGATGACGTAACACGGCTTCAGGGTTTAATGTAGGGTTACTGAAACAGAAGTAATGTTAGCTGTGCTTGTTAAACTATGAAGGGTTCAGCATTTGATTTTGGAACAGTGAAGAACGTCAATCTCCTTTGAACCTCGCCGTAAAAAAAAGTGTCACTTTTAAAAGTGCCCCTGACATAACATTTTACCACAATGAGCTTGAAATCCCCAGAACCAATCTGATAATGATGAAAATCTGAAAAGACTGCATGATTTCAATGGGAAACAGCCGTACAGTTGTCAGATCCTGGTCAGTACTGGCAGATGCTATGCTCTAACTGGCCTGTTTGAGTTTGAGGGCGGTGTTTAGCGAAGTGTCAATTATACACTGATGATGTATTATTGTGTGAAATCACCACTCCCAGTTGTTTTGTCAATGTTCTTGGTAATGTCGAGAATTTAATTTTTTTCATTTTAAACCAGATTGAAAGTTCCTTAAGTATTTCAGAAATTAGACATTTTTGGAAACTCTATCCTCTTATGAAGGAAATGAGATATGTCTATGATGATATGAACAGTTACTTAGTGTGAAAACTTGTGGTGAGGTTGTTTTCTTATTGGCCATTTATTTCCAGAGGTCCAGAATTAACTTTTGACTAGAACTTAAGTCAAAGTTGTTGTTTTGTTTTTGTTTTTTTCTGCAGCATTTGATTCCAACAATTAAAGCATGCTTAAGAGATTTTTTTTACATTCAGGCAACACAGAGCATTTGTTTTGATTTCTAGGAAGGTTGTAATCCTGGTTTAATGTCGAAAAAGGTCTGTGCTGATTTCAGAGATAAGAGCTGAACTAGTGAGCGTTGCGCTTGCTGCTATGCAGCCTTCCTCTAAACAAGATTTCAACAATATAACAAGAATCAACACTAATATCAGCTTTGTACAAAGAGTGACATTTATGTTATTGTGTGAGAAGTTCATCTGTGTTAGCTTAAACTCACTCATATAAAAACTATGCACACCTATTGATGCAAGGTGAGATTAGACACATTAACCACATGAGAAACTACTTTGATCACTGTGAGACACCTTCCAACAAAGACTAGACGCTTTTGATCATAAAATATCTTGTAGCCTGACATCTCCCAGTAAAATGTTCTTTGTGACCTATTAATTACACTGCTCATTTCTGTCAAATTTATGAGTATAATCATCACTTTCATGTAGGTATGCTGGATAACAATCAGTAACACCCATTTAAGAGCACGGAAGATAAAGAAAGTTTTGTTCCAGTGTCCATTTTGTTGTTTCAAATGTAGAGCACCTGAATGAAAACTGCTGGTTTTGAAGAGGAACTTCCAAGCAGCACTTTACATGATATTCTCAGGAGGAAAATAGATTTGTTCAACACTTCATTTGATACAGACGTCAAGCCAAACATCAAGACTATTAGAAAACTACAGCTGTCTCAGGAAAGCTTACTAAAGCACCACTTGGTGTCAGCCAACTAGGAGTTTGGCAATCAAACACATTGCTCCTCATTCGTCAGTTGTTGTTGCCATTCTGCCTGGAGCAGCTGGCACTTTTTTAAATTTTACAAAGGTCATTAACACACTGCACTTAAATCTTCTATAAAGAGATAGCGTAACAAAAATGTGGATTTTCTATCAGGTTCGATCAAATCCTGAAGCAGGGCCTCTTGTCTCAATTCAAAACATGCTTCTTTGCAGCCATTTTATTAATATGCTCCATTTGTTGCATTTCAATAACAAATGGAAAATGTATACTGAATCACTCACAGTATGGCAAAAAAAACCCTGCTGCAGCTTTCCTCATGTTCTTGAACTTTTGTCATCATTCCAGATGTGACTTGTGGTCAGAATATTAATTCCATTCTGCCAACATCATTGTTGACCCTCAAGGTGCAAATGTGAAAATGATAGTGGGTAGCATATCACCATAGTAACACATGAATGCTACTCATTATACTCTTTGTTGTAGTTTTCTTTGGCTGTATCTAGTAGCTGCAGTTGTTAGCTCGGTTGCTCAGTCACATGGGAGCCACGAGAGCACCGGAAGAGTGTTGGTGTTGATACAGCGACCAGCAGCTTCCCAGCAAACACAGCCAAACCACAAAACCGACTGCAGGCTAGGGATGTTACCATGTCAGATGTTGGTTTCCTGATTATTGTTGGAGAAAATATCACGGATTTACAATTTTCACGATTATCGACACTGTTTTATCTATTGCAAATACACACATATGCACACACACAAATTATATTACAAATAAATATACTTATGTAATTTATAAAATTAGTCTCTCTTCCTCACCTCTCTTTTCCCATTAACCTTTATAAATTAATTTCACGTAGCCATATTAGACTTGTATAGGAACAATTAGGCTATAACTTATTTTTCAATAAGTAAACATTAGGCCTACACTTGAACAACTAACTGGATAGCCCAAAACTGATGTAATGTGTATGAAATGAGACATATTGTGTGTTGAATTGTCTAAAATAAATTAAAATAATTTTATACAATTCTCTTTGACTTTAGCAATATTCACTAAACATTCATGCCAATAAAGCATTTTTTTTTATAAAAAGGTAGAAAGAGCAAGAGAGCCCCTCCTGCTCCCTCTGCTCTCCCCCTTCTGCCTCGAAAAGTTTTTGTTTGTCTGTGAACTCTGGTGACTTTTATTGTGTCTGAGGAGTTAAACAGCTTAGAGCCGCCTAAGTACATTTTACTGATATGATTTTTTACCTTGACTTGGGCAAGCAGGGATGAATGATTATTCCGACAATGTTGGGACAAATTAGATGTGTTGGAGCCTTTAGCAGCCACTTTCTGGCAGTAGGATCTGCAGATGGGATATCCATAATTGACCACAACACCCTGGTCATTGTTTTAAAAATCAACATAATCGTACACTGATGACATAATGCATTTCTTTGGTGGATATAACTCTGGAATATCAGTCCCCTTTGCCATTTTAAGCATTTCAACTTGCCAGATAAGTTTGGTGACATGCTGCGCACAGGATAACCACACACACCCACACACATGATGTGACTCCCATCACGACTTGCGAATTCCTGCACCTCCCACATAAATGTTGGTCACGAGGGATACGATAGCCTACAGAATTCTTACAGTTATCCTACCGTCACATTTAGAATCGCAGCCCATAGTAAAATTGATTAATCCTGACATTCCTACTGATGACAGTTTGACAACAGGAAGGTGAGTACAAAAGTGTTGTACAGTGGCTTCGAGGAGGACTCTGACCCAACAGACTGGTAGAATCACAAGGATCAGGCATCACCAGCAAGATATACTTGGTGAATAAAGTTTTACTTCAATCAAACTGGAGCTGGTGATTGCTGGATTAGTGGACAGACAAACCAAGATGTTTTAGTGAATTTTATTTATTTATTTATTTATTTAGACTATATTGAGTTTGTATAAAGTGTGTTTTATGATGTATTAACTAGGCAGTAAGCTCCAGACAGGTGCTAACTGGTTAGCATCCAAGTAGATATCTCTTTAACACAATATCTAAATGTCTAACATTAGAACGGTTGCCTTTTATAATGTTAGTTCTATTGTTGGAATGCCTTAAGCATAAATTCTGGTCATATTTTTTAAATGTTGCTTCTTCAAAACAACAGACCCACAGGAAAGAGAATGATTTAAACTGATGCACTACTATTTTCGTAAATAAGCTGAAATGGAAACTTGTTTTCCATCATCACAGTGGCGCACGCTGAATAAGCATGCAAATAACCCTCTTATGGATTTTACGATCACACTTAGTTTTTGTGGCTTTATGTGACTCGGCTAAATGTGGGAGCAATTAATGTGTTTTTGACATGAGCTTCGTCTCATTTTGCCAGATAGGCTTATCGGCATACAGACTGTGGTAAAACAAATACCTTAAAATCACAGTGATAGCAAAACAAACTGGAGCCTGAAAAAACAAACAATGGGGAGCATATCTGTAAGCTTTTCAAGGCCTTCATTTCTTCATTGGGTTTACACAGTGTTGTATGATGTGACAAAGAAGGACATGGGTGACACCAGTAAAAACATTTCTTTGACTCAGAGAGCAGGGTAATGCTATTTCCAATTTAAAGTAATACTGCTCCTTTATCTAGGTCATTTTTAATCCAAAATATTCCTCCTTCTTCTCAAAGTAGAAGTTGAGTCGTGCCATCGCATATCTGGAAGGAGAGCAGAGAACAGAAAAGCATATCAGAGACCACAAGATTTTTGTATTCTCTTTGTATTTAATGTCCTTGGATATTTTGGCCGGATCATAAAGTCATGACTGTACTCTGTCTTCCAGTCTGGCTATCCTTGTCCCTCTAATCTCTTACCTCTAGATTTCAAATAATAGCAAATATGTATTAAAAATTCAATTTTATTATGTTTTGGCACAATGTTTTCGGGTCGTCCGTCCGTATGGATTTTTTGTGAACGCAATATCTCAAGAACGCTTTTAGGGATTTTCTACAAACTTTGCACGAGTGTTCACTGTAACTTAAGGATGAATTGATGAGATTTTGGCAGTCGTAGGTCAAAGGTCAAGGTTATTGTGATGTTATGTTTGTCGGGGCCATGTTTGAGAACACAATATCTCAGAAACGCCTTGATGTAGATTCTTCAAATTTGGTATAAAGGTCCGCTTGGACTCAAGTATGACCCGATTAGATTTTGTAGAGCAAAGGTCAAAGGTCACTTGGACCCCCTATTCTGTGAATATCTCAAGAACGCCTTGAGTGAATTTCTTCAAAATTGGTACAAAGAACCACTTGGACTCAAGGATGACCTGTTTAGATTTTGAAGGTCACAGGTCAAAGGGCAAGGTCACTGCAGCCAGATGTTTATACTTAGCCTGTAAATATTTCATAAACGCCTCGATGGAATATGTTCCAGTTTGATACGAAGGTCCACTGTGACTCATGGATGAATTGATTAGATTTTGGAGGTCATAGGTCATAGGTCAAAGGTTAAGGTCATTTTGCCGTCACTTGTCTCTAGGCCAAATTTTGAACTTAATTTGTGTGATTGTCTTATCTTGTCTGATTTGGATGTAGCTACAGTAGAAAAGTACTTTCCCCTGAATTTTCATGTGTGCAGTGAGTGAAGAATGTGACGTGGCTGTACACTCTGCAAGATTCATACGAAAGCAGTCTTCACCACCTCCATTTGATTATTTGCCTACTTTATTTCATTACAGGCACTACCAATTCCCACAACTTTCTTTTGCCTATACTGGAGCTCTTCAGTCCTATATCGTTACAAACAAGGCGCCGACACGACAAAACAGCCAACACTACCACAAACACCAGCCATCCTCTCTTCCAGACCACAATGTACAGACTGTCCACCAGCTGCATACTGCACGGAGGCATAGTTCTAGTTTTATTTTATTGTTTATTTAACAGGGACAATACATACAACATTGCCACAAATAATTGGGAAAATGCGATGTATGTAAGATGTCCAGCTCCAGCTAATTTGCAGTCTTTGTCACTAGCCAGGCTTTTGAATACAATGAAGCAATATAGTTGAATACAATAAAGCAATCTGGACACTTGATACAAAACACAGATTAAAACACTAAATGAAATGTACACTGAACAATGTTAAATTGTTTTTTTGTGTTAACATGTGTTGATAATGAGATGTGAGCCTTTATGTTCACATCTCTGCTGCTGCTTAAGCCAAAGCTTAACTTTCACACTAAACATCTTCAGTTTTGTTTGAGATTTAATTTCCAGTGGTAGAGAGCTCCATAATTGTGTTCCTTTGACTGAGAGGGATGATTGTCGAAATGTTGCTCTGCACTTTGGGATTTTACAGTTCTGCTTAGTTATGCCCCTTGTCATTGTCCTACTTTTGTCTGTCTTTTTAATGAACTGAGACACCACTTCTTGGGCCAGCCCATTTAAGCACTTAAAAACAAGTGTTGAGCTCAGGAAGGGCGGTGTGATTTCCTTAGCCCAGTTCACAACATTTAGTTGACATTTAGTTACATACAAGAAGTCAATTCACATTTTATTAAGAAGTGTGATATTTCATTTTGTTTACTGCATTGTCTTTGTATTTTTAAAATGTTTTTTGAAAAGTGCAGGTCTATGGGAGACACCAGAAACAGATGCCTGTGAACAACAAAAATGAAAAAATCTGTCTATTGTCAGGCATACAGGTACTTTTATTCATTGTACATGGACCACATAAATGGAAGGATCAACTGAATCACAACTTAAGTCCACCAGATCTCCATGAGTAAAAGAGTTTCAAACAAAAATTCCAAAAATATGTGATCTCCCTTTTGGCCAGATTGGGTTTTTCATTCTGAAGCTAATGCAGCATAACTGAATTATATCATTTCAAAAAGCGTTAAGAACTTAACACCATTAATGTCCCCTTGATAAAATACTCTGTATACATATAAAGTTTAGTGAAGCGATTCATGTTTCACTATTTACACTAAAATAGGAGGATGTAGCTTTTTGGCCAGGCTCTTACTTTAGATCCCTTTGGTTAACATATGACATGGGCTATTATCTGTCTGTCTATCCATATATGGACCTATCGATATCTATTTGTATGTTCCAAATCGCATACTTTAGTATACTTAAATACAGTACACTTCAATGCTGTACACTTATTGTGTAGTGCACTAATCTCGACCAGGGTAGTATTGTCCCAAATCACACTGCTGTTTTGCACTTATGGGAAGTGACTTTTTTTTAAAAGGCAAATTGCAAACAGTAAGTGGGTGACTATCACAAATATTTGATAGCTATTTTCTGCCACTATTTAGTTCATTTAACTTGTATAAGAATGTTCCACAGTAAAGTCAACAAGATATCACACATAAACCAAACACACACCACAACATTAATGCCTGATTAAAATGTGCCACTGTAGCTAGGAGCATGTTAGCTAGCTAGCGGATTCTAACTTTAGCTAGCAGATGCAAACATTAATGAATTAATGAATAGGCCTATATCTGAGTCCAAAGAGGTGACTTTGCACTTGGAAATGCATTTTTTTTTCAGTCATTTATTAGTATGTCTGCTTCTATAGAGAACTTTCAAGGAATTTAAGTGTTGTAACAAATTTTTATTTTTCCATCTTTCCATTTGCACACATTTTGGATGACTATTGGTTCTTTAAAATCTGTATTGTGTGTTTGGCAGTTGCTGTTATTTCAGGTGTTTAACTGTGGTGTCCATAATGTCCGTCTACACATGAAGATCTGCTTAGTCACTTAGCTGTAACTATCACTGAAACAGACTGGCCCGAAAAAAGAAAAAAAGAAAAAAACAAACGCATTCACCAAATGGGACCAGCAATATATTAAGTTTTAACCTAGTGTTGTTAAAGGTTAAAATGAATCGCCAACAACTTGTGTCATTAATCACAACCCTGTAGTTTACATTCAAGAGTTTGTCGTTGTTGTTTATTGATAGGTTATGATAAAACAGTGGCTGTACTACTTAATGTTGACACACTAGCTAACTAGCTTCTAGCTAACTGGAAAATGCCTGAAGATGAATCAACAGCAACATGTTATTGGGTGTCTTTCAGACGCCAGCACAAAATATCTGTTCACTGCTGAGTGGAGGATCTATGCTTCTGACAAAACACTGTAACGCCAGGGATGCACGGGGTGCTGAAGCTCTGCAAAGTGCGGTGAAGCCTGAATTCTCCCCTTTTCAGTTTGCTGTTAGCACGTCACAAGCGTTAGCTTTTATATCATATGCACATTTCTCTGCACCAGCCAACAAACGATCTTGCTCTTCTGGTCTCGTCTAAGCACATAGCCTATAGGCACTGCTGTTATTGACACAGGGTGCTTTAGATCAATCCAGTGCAAATGTACAGGCTACATTAAGAGCTAGCAAGTACAAACAGTCCACAACAAAACCGAAGGCACACAGAAGTGAGCTTCCTAATCCTGGCTGTGGTCAGCTTTGACGAACAGGGTGGCCTTCAAGCTAATGCTAGCAACGTTCTAACAGCAAACAGATTGAGAATGTAACAGCTCCAGAGGGACTCACATATTGTCGAGCATACCTGAGGAGCTACTAGAAGACCCGACACACTGTGTCACACTGTCACACTAACACACTGAAACACATATTGGGTCTGTGTCGGGTCTTCCCTTAGCTCCTCAGACAACCTGTGCTCAGCAGAACAGTGCTCAGTCAATCAGTCAGTCAGTCAGTCACAGACATACCCATTTATTGGGCAGGTCCCTTCAAGGCCCAGCCAAAAACATGTATAACTTGTGAAATGCGCCGACATTCACAGTCGCCAAGTCGGTGGTGCAAAAAAATTCTTGGCTGTCATGCCCTGCCACCATTGCGAGATTTTAGAAGTTTTTGACATAATTTCCTCTAGGTCATCTATTGCGTTTGTTGAGGGTGTGAAGTGTCCATCGTTCCACACTCGGACCGTTTTGAGTGCGTGAGTAGTACACTGCATTTTAGCATACTTTTCAGTGTGAATGCACTTCTTTGCACTCGAAATATTAAGTGTTTAGTGCAGAGGTATGCGATTTGGGACACAACTTATACCTATCTTTCTTTTCTTCTATCTTTCTGTGTACCTATCTTTTTCTCTGTCTGTCTGCCTATCAGTGTCTGTCTGTCTATCTCCCTATTAATATCAGTATCTTACTGTCTTTCTGACTGTTGATATCTATCTATCTATCTATCTATCTATCTATCTATCTATCTATCTATCTATCTATCTATCTATCTATCTATCTATCTGTCTGCCCGTCCGCCCGTCCATCGATCCGTCTCTCTGTTCTTCTGTCCACCAGGTGGTGCATCCATTTATCCAACTATCTGTCCACCCTCCCTTTCCATTCCACCATCCGTCCATCCATCCATCTGTCTGTGCATTGTCCATCAATCTGTCGATCTATCTATCTGTCTGTCTGTTTGTCTCTCTATATATCTGTCTGTCTATCTATCTATGTAGATTAAATTATTTTTTAAAAATACAATTTTCCTGACAGAGTTTTCTGTGTAAGCTATAAAATGATACATATCATATTTATTATATCGACATTTGATGTAAGTAGGCAGTGAAAATCTTTGCTGTTTAACAGAAAACCATCGTATAAAGTTGCTTCAATGCCAAAACAATATGTAATATGTTATAGTGTAGAAACTGAAATATAATTTGTCAATAATTTAAGAGATAAAAAAAGACCCTCAAACATTGCTTTGCTGCCATTACTTAGCCAGATTTACAACAGGCATGCCACAGTGTGACTGACAGGTTCAAGACACACCCCTCTGCTTCCTGTCACATGTCACACACACGCCCATACACTCTGTGGTGGTGACATTTGTGCAGTCTGGCTGAGGATGATCATAAATCTCAGTTTTATGAGTGACTCGGCTGAACTGTGGAGACTGCTGACTGCATTGCTCTGACATTCAAGAGCCCGTCGCACAGAAAAACCCGGGGTTCCAACTCCCTGAAAGCTCTGATTGATTTGCCTCGTGGGGGCAGTGAAAGCCGCTCGCTGTTAGGGTCAGGCTTGTTTCTGTTTATAAAAGTCTTTGTTCATTACCATCATGACAAGTGGAGATTTAGCAGAGGGTGGTGTTTGGCTTCGGAACATTTCATGAATGCAGAATATTTAAGCACATGAGTATTTAAACTAAAGGATTTCTCTATGAAATAAACCTCAGGGTTGAATTTGACCTTTGGAGACTGCAGTCAAGCTACTATCTGCAGCTCAATTTAGTGAAAAGGAGGAGAGGAGAGGAAAGTTTGAGATTGGATCCTCCAGGCTGGAATCCAATCAAGTCATTAGGAGTAGGTGGGGCTTGAGCCAAGTTCCCATAACTTGGTTTTGGCCAAAAGACAAAAGCAGCAGCACTCTAAAAACCTCAGGCTTCAGTGTGATAAGTTGTAATGGGGTTCAGGGAGGCGGTTTTGCTTGGGTTTGTCTTTCTCCTCTTAGGTGCAAATCTATGTGCTGCCACACAAAACTGGTTAAACTTAAGTACAAATGAGACCATTAGCCAAATCCCCCATGAGCAAGTGACAGCAAGCTTACAGCTGGCAAGATCTCCTCAGAAAACAGATCATCAGTCAAACCGGACGGGGCACAGCAGTCCGGTCCGGCCTGTCAGCTACCGGCTCAAGACCTACCGGCTCAAGAACCCAGCTGTCAGCAAACAAAAGCCGCTCGGGCCTCTCATGGAGCAGATGCAAACTTTTGACGACCCGCAGAGATCTGAGGCCAGAGAGTTGACCTCAGAGCAGCTGGAGCTGAGGGAAACCGTCCAAGCGCCGGAGTTGATGAAGCTGCTGGTTCAAGGCCCTGATCTGAACCCACCTGTCAAGCCAGAATCAAAGGTACTTTTTATCTTTTATGACTTCCATGCTGCCTTTCTGATCTTTTATCTCACTGTAATTAAATCCGAGCGCTGTTCTAGGTGCTGGTGAAGTTTGAGCAGCGGGTGCCGGTGCCAGCCAGCAGCGTGGCAGCTCACTGTGGCGAGGGAAAGCTCGCCGTAGAGGTCAAGCAGAACTTCTTAGGTAATGGCTGCTGGTTCATGATTGAATTGATCTGCCGTCGGGGCGTAGGGGGGGTCCAGCTCAGGTCCATTTCGCATGCTTTCTGCTCTGTTTGAAAAACAAAGGGTAAGATTAGAGGCCCGAATTGGAAAATTGAATGGAACGGTGAGGATGGGACACTCAGTGCTGATTACTGCAAATGGCACAGACTATAGACGGGGCGATCAATATTATGTTTCCTCTTATTTCTTCACTCGGAGAAGTCAGCATTCGGCATGCCTGGCTTTACAGTGATGCATTAAGAAACCTTTTTATTCGTCCTGCGGCTGAACCTCTCCTCACCGTGAGTGTTATCGACTGGACCAGGAAAAGAAACAGCCTCAGGTAATGGTCCTTATTCAAGCTGCGCCTTTTTTCCTCTCTGTTCTTAGGTAACGGTCAGTTGATCCGTCCCAGTGATCTGACCTTGGGAGGCTGCGCCGCACTGGACACCGCTGACCACATCCTGCAGTTCCAGACAGACCTACAGGGCTGCAGCAGCACATTGATGGTGTGTGGCTTTCTGTCTTCTTTCTTGTCATCCTCTCTGACTGATATATTCACTGTTACTGCTCTGTGTTTACTTCAGATGACCGAAGACGCCCTTGTCTACTCCTTCTCTCTGATGTACGCACCAACACCCATCGACAACACTTTCATTCTAAAGACCAGCCCAGCTGAGGTGGTAATTCAGTGCCACTATCGGAGGTAAAGTCACCTCCAAGTGCGTTTCCCAAACATCAAACACCCATTCTTTAAATTAAATGTTATCAGTATCAGCTTGGCTGCAGTTGATACTTTTACGGTTTTGACTCGCCTTCAGGTAGTTATCTGAATAGTTTTAGACCAACATTTCATCTTTTTCTTTGAAAGACAGAGGCTGAGGCAGTTCTCTGGCTCTTTCACATGAAATATCCCCTGGTTAGCAAATGTTTCAACATACATTTTTTATTCATATCTACTTAATTTAAAAGAAATGGGCCTAATATTATTCAACATTTTTTTTGTGTTTATCTGGTGAGATATAACTTGAACAAGCTTTGCCCATAAAGCTCTTCTCTGACTATTTCTTGGCTCTTGCATTTAAATAATGTGTATTTAGAGCGCATGTCTTTATTTTACATAAAATAATCCACGCCTGTGCACTGGCACTTACAAAAAAAGAAATATTTCCAAGCAATAACCTGAAAAACAACCACATACACCTCCAACAACTTGGCAGAGTTTTAACTAGGGCTGTCAAGTGATTAATTCTTTTTTAATCACCATTAATCACTGAATTTCAGTAGTTAACAGTGATTAATCTCATTTTTTTATTGCATGTTTAAAAAGATATTATTTTACATTTCACAAAAGTGTTCAATTTCATATTAACCATGTAAAGCAATTCTTACAGTGTAACTTGATTTGGAATCAAATGCGAGTCGGAGTACATCTTGCGCAGTGACAAGGAAGAGACGGGCAGAACTCAACCACCGCTAATCAGCTTAGCTCAAACACTGGTAGTCAATGGGAAGTGCTAGCTTGCCTGTGCCTAAAGTCATCAGATAAACTTTCCAGCAACTCTAAACAGCCCTATGTGGTTGTTTTGACTTGTTTATTTATCACATTGTATTATTTTTAGACTCAGATTGACACTTTATGTAAATTTAATTTCTTAACAGACATTTTGTTTTGTCGACCTACTTAGAGCCACATCTGCTGTGGTTTGCAGATGTGCCTTGCGGTTTACTTTCGGTACCAATTTGATTCTAAAATTACATAAAGTGCTAATCTGAG
>JAQLOL010000023.1:25898636-25917346 GCA_029783665.1 Naso thynnoides
GGGGGAGTAAAAATACTCTCACCCACACACAGACATAGGTGCTCGCGCGCACACACACACACACACACACACACCAACATGCACGCACACACACACACACACACACACCACACACACACACACACACACACACATTCACAATCACTCACAAACACATATTCAAGGTTTAACCTCCTACCCCTTTCATTGTCTATTGCAGAAGCATAAAGCAGCTGTGTGTTGTGTGTGCTCTCTTCAGTGGGGGAAAATCAAACTGCTTGGTTAAGTTATGATTATGAAAAGTAAAGTATGGCTAAAGCTGCATTAATGAAATATTTTGAATGAAATCAAATGACTATGTTGAGTGCAAAAAGGTTTCTCACAGCAATTAACCCACGGAGAATGATCACCCAACACTGCAGTAAATTTCACAGTAAATGTGCCGCTTGGGTCAATCTCACCTCCTGTCAACCCTGAACTCTCATAGGCAGTTTTTAGCAATGAGGCTGTCATATATTATTTGTAAGGCTAACTGCCCAGCACCAAATGAAATCCTAACCCTAACAATAATTAATTAAACAAAAGAGATACAATATCAAGCAGGTGAGAAAGTACAGCATTACGCCACTAAAAAATCGAGCTATTACAGCCTCATGAAATGTTAATACTCTGTTGCAGTTGTTTGCTAACAGATTAACAAACTTGAGCCAGGTTGTTTTGAATAAAAATCTTTCCTGGTGGTAAATTGAACTACTTAAAACTACTAATTAAGGCTGAGGTAAAATTGAAAGAGCCCAGCGTTAATTGTTAGTACCAGAAATATAATTGGTGTTGAAACATCAGATGCCCTGTATGCTGAGGAGCCTGCAGGTAGTTGATGAACAACTGTAGCTGGCCAGCTAAAGGCTCCTACACACCAAACTGACAGCGAAGAACAAGCTACAACAAAGACTGGCTGCTGCATCATGTTTTGTTTGCCACTGCTGGCCCAATAAGTGGCACTTGTTACACCATGAAAACAACAGCTGGCGACCAACAGGCTTGTACGTGCTGCGCATGCGCCAAGGAAAATCCCTCTCCACAGAGTTTTTTTGTGATTGTTGTGGGCAAAAATCCTTGTTCCTTAAAAAATGCGGTGGAATATGTGGGGTTTTTATGTGGTTTTATGTGGTGAAATTGCATGAGTTTGCTAAGATTGCAGGAACTTGCGAAACTTGTGAAAACTCCGGCAAAAAATGCGATTTGATGAAAAAAAAAAAAAAAGATTCCCCCAACACCCCATTCTAACTAGGCCACTACCTGAACGTAAAAGAGTCATTTATGACTTCCTATGATAAGCAAGCATACTACATCACAGAAAGTGCTGGGAATATTTTAGTTCTCATCTTGTTTTATTTCATTGTGTTTCCCCTGAGCATTTGCAGTTTGGTTTATCTTCTCATGCGAGGCGATGACGTTTCACGTTGTAATTACATCACTTCATAACATTCCCAAGGCAACAGAGGGAAAACTGGGCTGTTCCCGTCTGAAGTAAACTCAACTTTATAGAGTTATATGCAACTTTTTTCAACGAAAATGAGGGAATTACAAAATTGTGCAAGCCCCGAATATTTCAAATATTTTGCGTGAAAATCGTCAAAAGTGTGGTGTCTTTGAAAAAATGCAGCCCCTACATAATTATGCTTGCTTTGGCTGATTATGCGTTAAATCATGTGATTGCATAAGGAGGGATTGAATATAGCCACCTCTAACTGATAATATGTCTGATGAAAAGTTACAAACGGCACTAGAGAAGAGGCAAAGAAGAAAAATTAGGAAAAGCCGTGTTAAATGTAATCATGGAAACTTCAACGAGAGACTCAGGGAGCTTTCCCTTTTAGTTTCTTTTTTCACTGGTTTTGCGCTAGTTCGCTTCCTTTAACTTCCAAGCTATGATGAATTGGCCAAAAAACCTCCAACAAGGGTAGAGCAGTTCTGACGCTGCTGTTCACACCACATGGACCAGAGACTCTTACTCCTCATGACAGCTCTGACGAGTCCCAACCCCCGACCGTCGGCTCGGTTTGTAGGAGCCTTAACTGTAAACTAGCCAGCCATGACATGTCTAGTCAGTCACGATAGCTCTTACGCAGCCTCTTTCTATGTTTTCTGTACTGTGCTGTGTACATTTCTTCTCCCCTTGGCATTTGTGCTAAGGATTGTGAACTACGTTATTCAGTGCAACTAAAGATGTGTAAAAGCCTTCAGAGGGTACTAACTGTCTGCTTGCTAAGTGTCAGTTAGCACTGTAAAACGTGGTGTGACCTGACCTTTCTGCCTCAAAGTCAAATTTATCTGCAGAATCTTTTGCAGAAAAATAATTTAATGGTAAAATTACAGACTGCCTTACTGCAAGCTGCTTTATGCTATTTAAACAAACAGCAAAGAGAGATTCCTTAGAATCTGTGCTATAGCCTAGCGAGGACAAACTCGAGTAATGCCATTTAAAATAGAGTTTCCACTGAAATGTATTAAAATTTTAACTTATATATGAGAAAGCTGGCAAAAGAAAATGCAGATGAATGCATGACATTCACTACCATTATGTAATTACTGAGAGTTGGTTCATCACGATAAGCAGCTGGCAGCATCAATGTTCCATTTCTCTTTGAACAAATTAAAAATGAGCATGTTAAAACAGTGGATGAAAACACACCTATTGTCTTAATCTACGGGATGTAGGATCAAGAACCCTAAAGGAACATGTATGTGTGTGAGTGAGAAATTGCATTGAGGTACAGAGATTGGATGAATAACGGTACCTTCATAATATTAGACCTGGTTCCCCATCGTTACTGTTGCTCTCATTTCAGTTTAGCCCTCCAGTTAAGGAAAGGTAACCTGAACCTCATCATGCACTTTGGGACAACCTCACCCAGTGGCTTAGAGGAGCAGACGTCTAGCTGGAGCATGTGGCCCAGTCAGAGATGAGAGACGTATATGTAAGGGAGGACCGACAGCATGGGAACAATAGTGCCTCTGTGCCTCTGCACCCCTCTGGATCACATTTCCTCCGAGGTCCAGATCGAAATGAGGCAGGGGCCCTGTCGCTGATCTAGCAAGCGAGCAGAGAAAGCCACACAGAGGGGAGGGTGCCGTATGTCAATAGTGATTAAGATCATGATCACAACTGTGGCGGGTGTGGGGCAAACAGGGAAGGGGGTGAAGGAGGAAAGAAGTGGGGGAGAAGGGAAACATTTCGCCCTCCTGAACTTTATTGTCTGGTTTTTGGTGTTGAGGAATGTCTTCTGGACTTGTTTAATGATAACTAGTCTGTACATGTATCATAATCTGAGTTCATCTGACAAAAAAAGAAATTAGCTTTGATTTCTTTAGAAAGTCTTTGTGAAAGTCAAGCCCTTCATCTTTTCTTGAGCTGTTGTTTAGAGTGAAGAAAAGCAGAGAATTTCATGAGTAAATTGTTTTTCTGCTTTTAGAGGTCACAAGAAGAGAAGAAGAGTGTTAGTATTGCGTTTGTTATGCCAGATTCTGAGTACATGAAGCACAGGCGGAAAAAATGAAATATTTCCACTCCCTGGGCTCAAGTTTGTGGTCCTTTATTGCAATTTCTCTGCCAGCAAATTCTTTGTCAGGCAATCCTAATCAAGATCTTGTTTGTCTAAACATTGCAATAATATAGTGACTGTTTGAATATATTTTTCCAATGGTGAGTATTGTGATGTATGTTCATGTTAAGTAAGGTGGTCCCAAGAAATCGCGCTGAAGTCATGTTTTGCAGTTTCATGTGTTTATACATTAAACAGGTGTTGAGATGGTGTTAATGTGATGGTGGTGGTTAATGTCAAGAGGACGTCGATCTGAATATTAACAATTTGTAACCTTTAGGAACGATGTTTATGCGAAGTGACACCCAGACACATATACCAAACTGTGGACACAAGGTAGCCACATGGAAAAGGTTTTTTCTTTCCAATTAATGGGAGTTATCAGCTGCCTCCTTTAGGGATACAAACCTTTGGAAATCAAAGTCAATTGAGGAGAACTGTGACTGCAGGATGGCCCAGAGACCCCAGAAGAAGTTGGATGCCTAGTGGAGGCAAAAGAAAACAACTTTAAGTTTTCATGTTTTAGACCAGGAAAGTTGTAACTTTTTTTAATTTAGATTTTTCCAAAATTTTCTGCACTTCTAAGCAGCCATAAGTTTCCTTCATTTTACTACAAGATAAAAATACCTCAAGAGGCTTCAAGTTTGTGTAATCCATAATCCATTTAATTGAGCATGTGTGTGTGGTTTATTAAAATTACAGTGCTAATGCTGTAAGTAATATTCAACATCTATACTTTAAGTAAAAGAACTGAAAATACTCCACTCCAAGTAAAAATCTTGGACTTCAGACTCTGCTTCAAAGTAAAGTATGTAAGTATTATCGGCAACCCCCCCCCCCCCCAGTTTTATGCTGTGATATTTATCCAAACAGCGTTTTAAAGCTAAGTTTGTGTATGCAAGGCTAAATCTACAGCAATGCTTTATTTTCTATGAGATCATCATGTATATGTTTGTAGTAATATATTAGTGTCCTTTGAAAGCCATGTATCTCCAAAAGGAAAGAACTTTCTCAACCCATAAATTTACATTTTATCCTTCGGTTAATCACAAAAATTCCAAATTACCAACTCTGACCATGGATGGTTTTCACCAGACAGGAGGGCTATGATTCCTTGTTTTTTTAATCTGCAAAGTAACTAGTTACTAAAATTGTCAGACAAAAGTAGTGTGAGGTATAAAGATGCATAAAATGGAAAAACTTTAGGAGAGTACATGTACAACCACTGATGGTACTTAAAACATTAAAGAACATGATATGATGAGCCTAACCCATGCACTGTACAACTATTTTTTAAAGTAATGGTAGCAAGAATATGTGACTGACATGTATTTGTTAATACTCCTTTTGTTGACCCAGTTAAAATTTCAAAAGCAAACTTCTTCTTGCCTCTCTGCGGGGAGGTCACAGCGAGGTCAGATGTCAGTGTTTCGCTTGAGAAAACTTCAGCAGAGCAAATGTTTGCTGTAAGAGACTGAATTGGATCCATATAATTGAATGACAGACTCGTTATCTACATGCAGTCTGTCCATGATTCTACTTAAGGACTGGAATGTTTCAAGAGCGTAAAAATCTGGATTGTATTACACACTTATGAAAATATGCAGGTCTGATTGTACTTAATGAAATATCACACATTCTGTATGGTTTCACCAACTTCGCTTTTTCGTTGATATTTTGCTACAGTTTTCTCTACAGATTCACTTAGGTGACCTAAATGGGGTGACATACTGTAACTGCTGCTGCTGCCGCTGCCAGTTGCTGTTGCTCAGTCAGAATGACAAACCTCTGTATTGAATGGTTCTCTCCTTAATGGCTTTGCTCACTTAGGCTTGCGGACTTCCATGCCTCCATAAATTTCTGTTGTTCTCCACCCGTATTGTAAATCTTCATGGTAGGACCACTAATAGCAAGTCCTAATAAGATCCAGACAGGCCCCTGTTCTGTGGTCCAGCGATATAATCACATTTTTATTTGATAATCAAATAAAGGGTGGAATGAAATTCTTAAAGAGCAATGTGTGGTTTTTCCTTGGCTTTATTCGCCTCCATGTCAGATTTTCATCTCTAATCTCTGTCTTTAGTTGGAAAAAGAGATTTAGCGTGTTTCCATTATGATTAATAACTGCTCTCCATTAAGAGCACATTAGTCTAACACTAAGCAGAGACCATCAGTGACAGGGAGCCATTGAGAAAAACAGAGATGAGAGTCGTGTGTGGAGTGACATCACAGAGCCGCAGGCTTCAGCCTCTGCATCATGGGGGATCCCTGTGGAGGAGACGACGACGCGTAAAGACCCCACTGTGTCTTGGCACAGTTTGCCCGGGATTATGATTTAAAAGAGGCAGCTTCACGCCGCAGAGCTGTGGCAACTAGCCAGGCTTTGTGGATGGCACACAGCTTCTTTCAGTGCAGACTGCTTTCATTCATTCCTGACTTTTGACTATTCATCCAAATTCTTCTTTACTGAGTCTTGACTAAAGGGTGAATTCAATGCAGTTTGATTATTTTAAGCAGTTACCAAGTGATATGGAAGTGATACAGAAGGATACAATGGCATTTATTTCAATTTATTAAAAAAGGGAGTGCAAAAAAACTCTGAAAATATTAAAATGCATCATATTCAATTGATAATTATTTTTGTTATGCTTTTTTTCAGTGCCAGTCAATCAGCTATATCATCTGTTTTGATGTGAGATGAGATGTGATGTGAAACTATTTTGAAAATCTGTAAAATCTGTGTTATACAAATAAATGGTCAACCATGGCACCATTTTTTCAGTGTAAGTCTGCTGATGAAAAAGGATTAGGGCTGCAAATAACAATTGCTTTCATTAGCGAATGATCTCACACTCATTTTCCTGATTTATTGTTTGACTGACAAATATCAGAAAACAGTGACCTTTCCCCACAGCACAAGGGGCCATCTTTAAATGGCTTGTTTTCTCTTACATACTGCTCCAAGGGCATTTAATTTTTTATTTATTTTTGAGGAAAACCAGCAAATATCACACTGAAGAAACTGTAATGAATACTCTTTAGGCATCCTTGCCACAAAAAAACAAACAAAAAACCCCCCCAACAACTTTAATAATCACATCGTGTGATGTTTAATTAAAAATCAAATAAAAAAACAAACAAAATATTAGCCTTTTTGAATTTGTTTCCTGTTCCTCAGGACCTTTAAAAGTGACAAGTGATGAATAATTAAAGGATAATATTTATTCACGTTAAATACTGTAGAAATACAACACTTAATAGACAAAAGGTTGCTGATTGGGAGTGTTTCAAAATAAAGAAGTTTCAGCTCAATCCCTCCAAATGGTACAAAAACAAACCCTCTGTGATTGTCTCGATTGACATGCTCAGAATCCCCTATTTTTGACACATGGCTGTCAAAATGAGTGGAGCTGAAAACTTTGCATTGGTGATCAGTCTCTCCCACTTCCATTTGAGTCAAGGGTCTTCCTCAGTTTGTCAAAGAGAATCTGATTTCAATCAGCATGATGTTATCTCCTCCCTCACTCTGTTCTTGGCTTTATTTCTTTTTCCCTCCTCTTACTTCTTCCTCTCTCATTTTTGGCTGAGGTGCAAGTTATTTTAAAAAGTAATATGCTTTCTCATCATTTCTGGGCTATTTAAGAGAAATTCACACCACTCTGAAATTGGAGGGACAATTCCACACATTGTGTTGAGCTACGAGAGCACTTTAGGCTGATAGCCCAGCACCACTTGAGCCACCAAAGAATGAAAATTGTGGTCATAAGAAAAATAATTTTGGCTGCTGTCCTCCATTTTTCCTCTGCGGCAGTTTCTAATCAACTCAGACGGAGTCCATCAAACTTTGAACAGTGGTGGGTCAGCTGTGGATCAGGTTTGGTTTTCTTTGGGAAGTTTTTTTTTTCTCTGGTCGCTGGAAAAGTAAATTGTTAAAATGTGATGGGGAGGTGTTGCCGCCCTGTCATTTCAGACGGCCGCACACATATGGATGTTGTTGAAATGTGCACACTAATCTCAAAATATTGAGATATTTAAGTCTCTCCATGAGCAGAACTTTAAAAAAGGAAATAAGTGTTGAGAGATTCATCACTTTGGAAAATTTTTCTAAAGTGTTAGGCCCTACATAATGAAATTATTTTAACATTTCAACAAAGCAGGCAGGAGCAGACACTTACCAGTGAGAATTTGCAGACTTGAATGTAGAGTTGTGTGACCTCTGCCTCTGTTACAGTGACCTCACATCCTGAGCTGCGCTTGTAACTCTCTAGATAGGTCTTCAGCCAATCCCGCTGCAGCTCCCAGCTTGGATAAAGGCTGTAGTTGACATCATTCACACCTTCAACGCAAAACACACACATGCATGCGTTAGAGGAGCAACTGTCAGTGCTAAAACTCAGTTTATCAGTTCAGTCAACACGTTAGCTCCACATAAATTTTTAAAAGTATCTGTCCTCATCAGTGAACATGATATTGTGAGCACATATTAAAATTACAACAAAGACGCATGGAAACTAGATGACAGAACCTTCATCTAAGCATTCATCATCATTATCATCATCATAATCATCATCATCATCATCATCATCATCATCATCATCATCATCATCATCATCATTGCCATCATATAAGCAGTGATTTGAAAAGTTTTTGAGAGATCAATATGGTGCAAAGAGTGAAAAGTTTAACATTGTGTCTTTGTACCAGGTCTGGAATAAAGAACAGACTCCAACTAATAATTATTTTTATAATCAGTTACTTACACCAGTATGTTCATAACTTACTGTTGGTTTGAAAACAGTTTGTAATATTTTTGATGCTACAGCAACACGTGTCAGCAGTGTTACTGACTAAGCACAAATGTGAGGAATTTGTGTTTCCATTTTAAGCCACTTTATAGTTCAACTCTTCTAAATTTAAGAAGAAAATATTGTACTTTTTACACCACTTACACTTTTTAATGTATATGTTACCAGACTGTAAGAAGTAGACATATACAAAACCTTCCGCTAAAAACTGATTTAAATATCTTAGATCTGTATGATGCAAATGAAGCATCAGTGGATCCAGTTCCTACCAAAATCCAGTTCCTACTTTGTCTGTATTAACACAAAACTGTAAAATATAAAGGGATATAAATGATGTTACTAAAAAATCCAACACATATGAACACTTTTAGCTCATATTGGCCACACTTTGGCATTATGTTTGTTTCGTTTGGATCAACTTTCCACAACACACTTGTGTATATCAGACATTGATTCATTTACAATCACATGAACTTGATATTGAAAGTTTGCATGATGTGGTTCTTTGAAACTTCTTCCAGAAGTGTTAAATTGATGATTAGTCAACGAACGTTCAAATTAACCCTGCCCAGTTTTTCTGTGACACAGCTGGCACATCAAAGCCACTTATGTCGCCACGCAAATTCCATACTGAATACAGCAGTTTGTCTTGGCAGATTCAGAAGAAGGACATAGTTTCATGGTACATATAGAACAGAAATAAATGATATCATTGTCAGAGAGGTTGCACAAACTAGATGATGCTTCTTTGTACCACATACTGCATACAACTGGTACTCCATTTGATATTTCACATTAGGAAATTTATATCTTCTGGCGTGAAACAGATTTGGTGGCAAATTGAGCTTCTTTTCATCACAACACATAACTTACCAGCAAATTCATTGAAGTGATTGCCAATATCGAAGGCCTGGTAGTTGTAATCGGCATACTCGTAGTCAATGAATTTCACCATTCCTGGTGGAAGAGGAGAGAAAAGCAGCTGCTGTTACCAGGACAACATGAAGAACACATCATAGGTACAAGCACAAAACTGACAACTCCCCCTTCCTTTTTTATTGAAAGTACAAAACCTTGTGGGAATCCAAGGAACAAGGAGTCTCTTTTGATTGAACATCACCCTGGGCATCCTTGTGAAATATGTTGAAGAAGTAGAAACATACTAAAAGCTACTATAAATTAGATATAGTTTAAGAGCATGAAACGGTCTTTGATTCTTAAGGGAATTCAGTTGGTTTTACAGCTACTACATGTGCAAAACACAATAACTAAAATAAGCTTATTTCAGCATCACATCCGTTTCCCAGGGTTAGTGATGTGCAAGCCTGTTCCTCACCTTCTTTGTGGTTGTAGACAATGTTTTTTGTCAGAAGGTCATTGTGGCAGAGGACTGTTGGCGAGTCAATCTGCGAGAGGTGTCTCTTCAGTAACTCCATTTCAGCTGACAAAGTCTCAATGCTGGGTATCTCCTGCAGAGCCACAGCACTGGAAGAAACCAAATCAAAATCACCAAAATTACATATTTCTCATAAAGGAAAGGGTGAAACCGTCACTCGAACATTTTGAGAACTGTCTCATGAAAAAGGTGTCTTTAATTAAAGGCAACTGGCACAATGGCAGCCAAAGTTTAACTCCCTAAATTGAAGGTAATAAACCACACATTTCACACTCGTGGTGACCAGCTGAGCTTGTGTGTGAAGCTTCACATCTAAGAATGAAAACAAGCACAAGAGATCCAGTTTGAATCCCTAGATGGGGGGGCAGCTGTGGCTCAGTAGGTGGAACGGGTCATCTATCAATCAGAGGGTCGGTGGTTCGATCCCCAGCTCCTGCAGTCTGCAAGTCAAAGTGTCCTTGGGCAAATACTAAATCCTAAATTGCTCCTGATGTCTGCACCATTGGTGTGTAAGAGTTACTGATGAACAGGTTGGCTCTTTGTATTGAAGTCACCTGCCCTCTGTGTGTAAATGTGTGTGTGTGGATGGGTTAATGCTGACTTGGGTTGTTAAAAAGTGCTTTGAGTAGTTGAAAAACTAGAACAGCACTATATGAATACGGTCCAATATCATTCGGATGAGACAAATACCATGTATGTAACATAGACCCATAGGACCAGTGTCACAAAAATACAATATATCAGTGGAATTGAAGAAAAAGGTAGTTTTAGGTTTCCACATATAAA
This sequence comes from Naso thynnoides, assembly GCA_029783665.1. Lineage (NCBI taxonomy): Eukaryota > Metazoa > Chordata > Actinopteri > Acanthuriformes > Acanthuridae > Naso > Naso thynnoides. Next base: position 25,909,208 of record JAQLOL010000023.1, read on the forward strand.
TTATTACCTTTGCTTATATATCCAGCCTGTTTGTAACTGCAGCCCTGATGGCTTAACATACTGTGAAGTGTTGATTTCAACTTTTTTTTTACATGGAGTGTGAAGGAAAAACTTTTCATATCTTTTTACTTTTACAGTTTTACAGCAACAATAAAAAAAATCCCAGTTACACAAAAATATCCTGTTCAAAATCTTACTTGGTAAACGTACAGAACAATTATTAGTGGCATGTTAAAAAAAAAAAGAAAAGAAAAGAAAAATTAAAGTCTTCTCATTTGCAAACAAATGGCTCCTGCTATCTGTTATTGTCAGATATGATGCATTCGTGTTAAAGTAAAACTATACTGTTGAGCTGGGGCTTATTCTAATAATCTGATATCGCTGCAATTGGGTCACTTAACCTGTTACAATAAGTCATATACTAGTCATGTTAATTTTTAGGAATTTAAGCATAAACTCTGATAAGATCCATTAGATCTCATGTGCTTATCACAGTGTTATCTGTGAAAATTCCTAATTTTTCTGTAACTGTTGCTGACAGATTCAAGTAGCAAACAGTTCTTTGCTCTTACATGTAGCATAGAACACAGAGGAAGAAAGAAACTGATAATGTAAGACCTCACCTACTGTAACAGTGTCTAAGTAAATATATGTGTTAAATTCCACCACATGAGTGGCATTTAAAAATAATGGGACTTGGGAGGGATCTCTTTTATTTAATAACAAGCTAATTAAAGATGAAACAATGAAGAGAGGATGTGCTTAATAATTAAAGTAACTTCAGAGACATCTTAAACACTAAGTGCCTCATTGTGAATAACATTTTTTGCAAACCACTTCTTCAGATGTCTTCTTTAAAGGCTTAATTAACTCAAAATTTCCACTTACACAAGGTGACTCATCTGCCTTTCAGATTTGATCACTGTAAAGGAATTTGATTTGTCCGGATTTCAATAGCTGGTATCCCATTGTCTGCTGTAAATGCTGTTTTGGAAGGTTATCAACCATTAAAAAACTGTTAACAGACTTCTTTGAAAGATAATGTTTGAAACTAAAGAGCTGTGATCATAAAAATTGTGCTTTGATTAAACTCTTAAACAGTACCAGTGTTACTACATGCCACTGTCCTTGGTCAACATCAGCTACATCAGTTATGTAAACCCCACCCATTTTTTTCAAAATAACTTTATCAATGAGATATCGTGTCTGTTTACATTTTGTCCATATTCAATAAATGTTACAGAAAGTACCTGAAAATGTGTGATGTAAGTTAAAAGGAGCATCTCAAAATCCTTCTTCACGTTGATATTCGAGCTAAGAAGGCAGCACTTGTGAGGAACTATTTTTTCCACGTGTAACTTTAATCATGTGTAATTTTCATCTCAGCGGCTCCCCTCTATGTCTCTCTCTTGCTCGGCAATTTTTGATCAAATAAACTCAGACGCTCTCTTTAGAAGGGTGAATTAACTACACCTAGCAACTCTCATGTGTCCTATAGTATTTCTGTTCCATTTCAACATGAATGCAGCGAATGGAGTTTAAAAATGCAGTCTGAGATCTACTAAAGTAAACACATGATCAACTTTTAATAATATTTGTAGAAGATAGGGGCAACCTCTGCTAATGGTAAAAAGTCAAAAATAGACTGGTATTGGTCCTTTCAAATATTGTTAGTACTTATATTAATAATTTTTTAAAAACATTTGACCAAGATGGGGTTGTAAAAAAAAAAGTGAGTACAGAGCAGCAGCTGATAGAAAAACAACTTGTGTACCCTAAATAAAGAAAAAAAAACAAGACTTTTATGGCACGGTTGTGGTAGGGAGTTGGACAGTTTGCTCAAAGAACGCAGATATGGACCAACTTTGTCATAAACTCCACATTCTTCTTCTAGGAGCAACATGTTTGTAAACTGAGGCAGTTAGCTGAGCCTCACTGAGAGGTTACATGCGTTGTTTTCGCTCTGTTGATTGCTCCATCTATCAAAGAAGCACTAATGTCCTTGGACGTCAGTGCAAAACGCACCTGGAAGAAATGCTGCACAAGCATCCGTCTCCTAATTAATTTTCGTGTTTCCCTTTCAGTTGTCAGGCCACGATAAGAGGGTCATTTAAACAGCGTAATTTAAACACTACCTATTTATTCGAAGGAGAACAAACAGATGCTCGGGTATTATATACACTTGTAGACATAATTTAGTGAGGCCTGTTGGGAACACACAATAAAGGCAGAAGAGCGAGTCTTGTTTACAGCCGTGAGCCCTCTGCTGTCTTATACAAGTCCTCCTACACATCCTCTTAAACATAAGTCATTTTTATATACTATCTTCACAGAAGGCCTGATTTAATAAAAGTAAGTTAAATCTGATTTCTATCTGTTTACTTGCAAGTAAGTATGAAAAAACATGCATATAATTTTGAAAATAGCTGTTTTCTGCTTGAGTTTTGATCCATTTATAAAGGAAATGAAAATGATTTATTTTACTCATACTGTCAACTGAAATTACGCAAATAAAGTAAAATTAAATTCCGAATTGTATTTTTTTAAACTGCAGGCCTAGAATATAGCTGTTAGTGTTTGATTATTCACATCCACTAGCCTATGAAATCTGTTATTTAAAACCGACCCCCTCTGACATGCATAATTTATCTCGCTCCTCTCTGATATGTATTAAAACACACAGTCGGATGGTGAATCACCCTGATTCCTTTTCAACCCACACTCTTCTTTAACTTAACAAACTGACTTTATCATAGAAACCCACCATTACTCGGAGTCAAAAGCTAAATGAAAGACTTCCATTGACTTTAAATGGAAACCTGAAGTCTTGCCATCAGATCTTTTCCTCTCTCTTTTCTGTCCTTTTCATGAGAAACAGTATGTCAAGTACATTCGCCTCCTGCTCCTTGTCAAGTCTCTGTAAGGTAATTAGTGGAATTTCCTCCTCTGGCGCTTCATTATCAATGTGCCTTATTTACATATGATTTCAAACACCAGACGAGCACTGCTGATTTTTTTTTCCTTATTTCTTTTCGCAGTTTTATGCGATTCATGAGATTGCAAACGGGAGACATAGCAGGGGGTCTTTTGGAGAAGGAGACGTTGCTCTCTGGCTTTCCATCGCTTTTCTCTCTTCTCTTTTCTCTCCCATCTCTGACTTCTACTGTGTGCTCTCTCTCTGAACCTTGCAGCTGCTGCAGCCTCTTTCGCTCTCTCTCCCTGTCTATCTCTCCCGCTCTCTGTCTCTCTTCTTCTCTGTATCTGTATCTCTCTCTTTGAACAGCGGGTGGCTTGAGAGCTGAAGACCTCCTCTGCAGGTGCAGCCTCTTCCTGCTCTCTCTCCGCCTTTCTTTTAGCATTTCCTCTGAAGATCACATTCATAGTAGCACTCATACATTCTCAATTACAAAAGTTTCTCTGATGACTGTTTAAAATACATTTTGCTTTTCTTTAAATTGTTAGCCCTCTCTGCTTCTGCTTCTGTGTGTGTGTTTGTTCGAGACCAGTGAATCTGCAGGCAGACAGACACACCACAGACATGAGGTTTAACCATAAATTAAACTCTTAAATTTCTCCTCTTAAACTTAAATCTCAAATACTAATTTTTTGGCTTTATTGTAATTTGCCAGCACTCTTATTATTTTCTATATTCAAATTATTGATATTTCCTGATCATATGTAGTTGGTCTGTATGTTTGACTTTGAGCAGCAGTGGCGTGTGTGTCAAGCTCCTCAGTCACGCAAATGTCTCACGATATAGCACCATCTGTTGGGCCTTTGAATGTGGTGCAGACCTCTCCTGTGGAAGCATATAACACAATGTAAAATCCTGATATATGGAAAAGTATACATCACTTGTATCACATATTATACAAAACAGCATGTACAAAATAATACACTATACAAGCAAGTACTTTTCTCACAAAATGTGGTATTTTATACTGGCTTATTTTGAACTCAAAGTTAGTTTGTTAAATCTCTGTGCTACATTTCACTCTCAGCGTGTTACTTTTCAATGGCAGTGTATCCTTTAATGCACAATTTTGTGTCAAGTGAACAAGCAAAATGTTTTCGTATCTGCTTGATGAATTAGCATTTCTAACAGCTTGCTCGAGATTATATCAGAAGGAAGAAAAACTTCCACTCAATTTTGCATAGTTTTCTACTGTATCACATTAAAAAAATAAATAGATAAACTAGAAAATATTCATTTAGCTTGAAATATTTGCCTGTTGTGTCTTCCTGAGGACAAAGAAGTGTAGTCACACTGCCCTCTTCTTACATCTGAATCCAGAAAGCTTGAACCTCTTATCATAACAGACTGTCTCCTCCACGGTCCCATTCTTTAATGGATGACTGACCCCCAGACAAACGCCTTGCCCACGTGATAAAGCTCAAAAAAGAAACGCAAGTTGTTCTAAAGAAACTCAGACTCAGGGCCCTCCAGCTCCAGTTTGTGTGGACTTCCGACCCCTTTGCAGCAAACATAAACAAGGTTGAACGTTTGACCGATAAGGGAGAGCTCTGCAGGAAGCTTATGGCCGAGCTCTGTTTCTTTGTAGTGTCTTGAAGGCCCCTCTCACCTCTCACCCCGTGACCCCTGTCAGAGATAATGCAAAGTCAATGCCACGGAGGCCCCTCCCACGCCTTGTCCCTTGGACCAATGACAGCTCACACTGATGGCCTCCATCCGCATGGTGAGAGAGGTGAACGTACTGGCGCATTTCGAGCACTAACTGTTCACTGCGGACAGGTTTGAGAAATGAATGTTTGGCATGTGAGAAAATGATAAGGCATCAGTAGAAGTGCTGCTGCCCTAAGAGATAAAAATGTGGAAAATGTGGCTGGTTTCTGTCAGAGGGATGACGGCAAAAATCTACCACTGAGGCAGCCTCCCAGTACCAGCTGAAAAGGTGTTTGTTTAAAACCTGGTAACATTTCCAGCAAAGTAGATAACTGTCCACTTCCTTCTCTGATTCATACATTATTTCAACCTTTCCAACAGCTGATAAGACAACTGACCATTACTGAGAGCTGCCCCCTCCCCTTTAGTTACTGTTGCTACGCCCGTCCAGCTTCTCATTCTTGCATGGCAAAGAATGCAGTTTCAAATGATAATGGCGGCAGACAATGATTCTAAATTCGTTGCCATTTATGACAGTGTTTTGGGTTTTTTTTGTTTGTTTGTTTTATTTCAGACAGAAGTAAACAAAAGCACACTTGAACTTCTACAAAAATGTTGAGATCATTTTGTCAAACACTGTACCTCTTATTGCACCGCCGCTCAGCTGGACTGCTGTCGACGCCGCTCTGCATCAGTGTGAGAAAGTGGGACATTTTTGTCCAGAGTAGAGGTTCAACAGGCAAACCACATTTTGGCTGGATGGAGTGGACTCTCGCCATCTCTGCTGCGATCAATCTGTGGAGAGAAAACATTTTCTCGGATGAGCCTGGCGGACGCTGTTATTGCACAAACAACCATTATCAGAGTAGAAACATGACTCCCTTTCCATTTAGCGCTCTTATCTTGTTCTTCTTTTCAAAAAATGGGCCTTGTTGCGTTCGTGACCTTTTGACTACTTGAGTGCTCGTTCTCAAGGCATCTCAGTGGTGACATTAAGTTTTCGGGTGTTCCCCACGGAGGGTATCAGGCAGAACAAGTTGACTGATGTGTATTGTGACCCTGGTTGTTCAGCCTTGGCTGGCTGTGCTGTGTCCTACTGTCCTGTGGAGAGAATAATGATGCTGGCCTGATATGGTGAGGATGATGAATGAAGCAGAGGGCATGACTAAACATCATTGCTCAACATGACACATGATGACTCAACTAAAATTCTTTTTTCTGAAAACACCTGTATCAGCAAAATTGAAGTGTTCAACATGCATATCTAAACACACATAGCCTCCAACAAACAACACTAACTGTTTTCTTAGAAAACACATGTTCAAAGTTCCTCATTACTCTCAATAAACCTGTTGAATTCACTCTGTTTGACAGCTATATACACTGGCATTCAGCTACTGTTTTATTTTTTCCTGATCCTGATGTCACTGTAAGGCCATGTTAATTACATCTCATATTTAGCCTGCAACTTATATCCTAACTGACATGTTTTCATTCATTCATCTATTATCCATACCCGCTTAACCTTTACAGAGTCACAGGACAGCTGGCATTGGGCGAGGGCGACGTTCTCCCTGGACAAGTTGCCAGTCACGCTCACCTACAAACCTACGGGCAATTTAGCAGTTAAATTAACCTGCATGTCTGAAGACTGTAGAAGGAGGCCAGAGCACCAGGAGGGAACTTACACAAACTCTGGAAAAAACACAAACTCCACACAGAAAGGCTGGAACCCAGAAACTTCTTGCTGTAAATCACCAGCACTAAGCACTGCAAGACCATGCAACCCCACATATTATGTTTAAATTGATATGCTACGCTATATGATTACATTCACCGGTTCATTGCTTTGACTGAACATCTTATTGCTGCATGAGGTGTTTTTTATTTCTTGGAAGTGACAAAAAATACATAGTTTGATGACATTGCGAAGTAGCGCAGGATCTTGAGATTTGTTTATTTCATTGTCAAACAGCTAACATCGTAGATTAAAGTCTATCTGACTGACTCGGGTAGAAATGTTCGCAGACAAAATAATGTATTAAAGGTTTCTTCACGTTACGTTTAGTCACAATAGCTGACTTCCTTCACCACTCTCTGGTTTCTGTTACCCTGGAAGTTGGTGACAAGAGACAAAATTAAATGTAACATTAGCTTGAATAAAATCACATATTTCTCTGAGTTTTAACATTGCTGGAAACATTTAGGATAATCTAAGAAAACATCACAAAAAAGGTAAAGATAGACATTTCTAGAGATGTTAAGTGTGGAAATTTCATGCATTGCAAGTTTAACTCTAATAATACATTCTTAAGGAAATATTAACTTTTACAAAAACTTTCTCATGTGTGACCACATTGCAACACTGGACCCTAGTTATCATCATGTTATTGCTTAAAGAGGTCAGTTTTCATCTGTGAATGTGTAACTGTGGGAATCTAACACTCAGCACAATCAAATAAAAGAAATGCACAAAAACTTGAAAGCCCTTCTGGCAGGGACCTGTAGATGGAGGGTTGCCGAAGCAGCTCATCATCCAGCACCGTTCCTTGAACAAACTCGTAGCAGATGCCATTCTGAAAGCTGCAGTAGATCTGAGGGCCGCACCCATGGGCGTGAAACACCTGGAACATCTCCACCTCCCGGTCCCTGTTCACGTAGAGCTCCGTCAATTTACCGTACAGTCGCACCAGAACACAACCAGGCTCCTGCAGAGAACCGATGTAGCAGCCAATCAGCTGGTTAGTGATGCCTTCTGTGAATGTCTGGAATGAAAGGAAGTTAAAAGAAAATGAGCACAAAAAATACTGACAGCTTGGATTTCTAAAGTGGAACAAAGTGAATGAAACACTTCAAAGCTTATCAACAGTGTACTAAATATTAACATCTCAGAAGATTCTTTATCTATAACACCTTACTATCTAAGAACATCGTAAACAACAGATAACAATGATAACACTGATCTTTATGTCAGCAGTTATGGCTTCAGTTACATGTGGACAATGCAATTATAGTGTGCTCTGGTCATTCTAGTTTGTATAAGCAACATTCTGTAACTAGAAGTGAAAGTTTCACAGTCAACCTTGGTCTTAGTTACTGTTTATTCATGCCAAATTTGGAGTTACGAAAGGTCAATAAATACAGCCAAAGGATGCAATATGTTTTGTTTCAGGTCTCTGGATTACAGCTTCTGGTACAATATCATTTTACAGGCTGCTAATTTACCTCCGTTGTGGCTCATTTAACTCAAATTTCTGACTGGTCTTTCACCAAAGACACAGTGGGCTATTGTGCAGAAATAAACTATATATATATATATATATATATAAAAGACAACATTTACAAGTAATGAATTTAATATGGCACCACAGTGTGCAAGATATAATCAGCAGTGGTTGAAGTATTAAGATCTGAAAAATAGTAATAGCATTAACACAGAATAAGAGCACTCAACAATAGTGCCACAAGTTAAATTCCCAGTTTTAAAATCAGGTAATTTTTAAATAAAAGCAAAT
>JAQLOL010000023.1:25925378-25936452 GCA_029783665.1 Naso thynnoides
CTCAGACAGAGGCACGGTAAGATGATGACTACCAAACTTAAACACTGCGTTAGCTGACTGTAGCTTGCTACAGTCTGGTAGTTTAAACAAACCTCGCCACTCCGCACTCAGCTAACGCAGTGTTTTACCGTTTTACCTCTGTCTGAGAGTACTGTGTCCTCTGACCCGGATATGAGCAACGCGGATGCCGGTAAGTTTGAATTTGGGGTAAATTATCTTTTTAAAACGGATTCTTGAACAAAAATGAATATAAACGTCCACACGCTGCAGTTGGGTGTGTGAATGGTATGAGATAAACTGATCATAGGTGACTTGAGTTATGAGGCAAACATTGATTATGACTGGAGATGCCCTTTAATTTCAGACCCTAATTTCACACCACCTGAAATACAATATGCTGAAAGAATATAATGAAATTTTTTCCTCAATGATAACAAAAATAAACTGCCTACACCAGCCCAGGAGAAAAATGTGGCCAGATATTGCATCAACGTAATATAAAGGTATTTCAAGGTAAAACCGCCTAAACTCTTCCATACACCCTTTCAGTAACCATTTTGTCCAACGGAGCTGACAATAGACAGAACTGTGTGTCCAAAACAGAACTATTATGGAACAAGGGCTTTACAGTGAATTGAACATGACCTTGATCCTTCAATAATATGAACTTGAAGAATTTGTGTTTTATTTAATGAAAAGTGAGAAAAACCGAATAAAATCAGTTTTAAAATGCCATGAGTAACAATTGTTGTTATAATTCTTTAGGGTTTTTTGTGAGAAGTTCCTAAATGTTTTTCACAAAAAGGCTTTATCAATTAACACTATAGACTGGTAAAATAACAGTTACTAAATGAGAGCTATTATGTTTTTTCATCTCTTCTGTCCTATACATGCTCTTATATTGTTGGATAGTCTTGTTAAATGATGACAAAGCGTCACATAATGAGGTGCGCATATAGAAATGAGCCCTGCAGGCTGTTTTGGTTGGCTATGCACCAAAGTTATAATAGTTTTGGATTTTTCACCTGTTTTTATTTTTTTGGGTTGTTTTTGTTTTGTTTTCTGTTTAAGTTTTAAATGCTTTTTAAAGCAATTTTTCCTGTTTAGTTTAGTTTTTGTTTTTGCATAATGCTTAGTTTTAGTTTAGTTTTTATTCTTTTCAGTGTTAGTTTTAGTCTTTGCTGCTTTCTTCCGACTTAAATCCTCACTGCCGTGATACCAGCCGAGTTGGTTTATGTTACCAGGAAAGGGACGTGAAACCCCTTCCCTGGTCCCGCGCCCCGTGCAACATAAACAAAGACATGTGAAATCTCATGAGGACTTTTTAAATACATATTTAGTATTCGTCTCTCTGATTTATACAGAATAGCTAATCAACTATTTTAAGGTGAACCCTCATATTTGACCCCTTAAAAAAACAGTTAAATTATGAAATTTAAAATGTGGATGAGACGCTAATGTATAACTAGACACATGGCCAACTGTAAAGAATAAAAAACGCAAAAACATAATTTTAAATAATCATTCTTGCATCTCAAGTGCTTCCTAAATGGTAAAAAAGGGTAAACTTATCTACCACTACAAGAGTATTTTGATAAATGTATATGTCAGACCACTTCAGCGACTGTTTTAATGATTTCAAATGAATTTGTCCTTCACAACACTTTATGCAACACATAATACTTGGCTCCTTTCTTCCTCGGGCTTCTTGCTGTCTTTCAGAAGTTTTTGAAAAGAGAAAATTCCCCTTTATTACAGGCGAACAGTTGTTGGTGTCCTTTATCAAACAGCTCTTTGAGGAGAAAAACAGAGAGGGAGCTATGCAGACATTTAACCTTTTTATATAGTCTTACAATTGGGGCTGTCAAGGCCTTTCATTTGTGAAGTTCCTGTGGAAAAATCAGGGAGCTTGGACTCATTACATCTACCGGTACAGTATATTTATATTTCAGCTCCAATCAAAGCTAGCCAATATGCCATCCCTATGTATTTTCTCCTCTGAGCCCTGCCTCCCCACTATAATTTCCACCGACATTTTGTGTGCAAATGCAGTAATAGACACATTTATCACATCAAAAGGGATTCAATTTTCTTTTCAATCATCCACCGGTATGAATAGCGCCACATCCTCTGTGGCCAACAATGAGGGGCCATTACCGTGAGCCAAAGGATGGCTTCGCCTATGTATTCAAGGGGAAAGTGTGTCAAACTGTTTGCCAACATTTGTTCTAGGCAAATGGAGACTGCTTTCAGACAGGTTAGTATCCAATTTTATTGTCAGACAAATGTCATTTTTGTTTGGGGCCGCCGTAATCATTGGGCTCAGACGCCGGTGTTCCTTGACGGTAAAGCAGGCAGTTAGTCCATTTAATACTCTAACTCTCATGCCAGTAGCAGATTGCCAAGTCCAGACATGACACCCGCTGTCTCTTCATTATGTGAAGAGGGTGACATGCAGGATTCAGACCTCAGTCCTCAGGGAGGGGTTGGAAGGCTAATTGCTGAAGACATTGTTGATCTACGTGGGGAAAGAAAATACTTTGCAACTGTAATTAATTGTGTGCTGGCACTAATAGATCAGAGATGTTGATGGGATATTTTCTGTCAGATCTGTGCAGTGATGCGTGTCACATCTGGGAGCAGATGCAGTAGTGTTGTGCTTAAAGTTACTGTGTGTCACTAAACCAATGTTTACTGCGCACTTTAGGTCTGTTTTGCATTGTGAACTATGTGAAGAAAAAGTCTCTTCAGTAAGGGCTGCACAATATCTGTTTCCAGTTTGTAATTTTTTTTTTTGTTTTTCTTGTTTGTGATTTTTTTGTACTGTTTTGTTTTTAGAATTCGTAATACTTTACAAAAACATCTTTCTTGCATTTGCATAGTTTTAATTTTGACAAATTGATTTTGAGTTTGGTTTGTGCACAACCAGATCATATATTTACAAATACAATATACAGCAGAAAGGTATAAAATAATCCAGACATGGAATTATTTCTATTGTTTCTGCAGTTCAACAATCTGAAGATGATGAAAGGAATGCAGTGTTTGAGCTAAAGGAAATTTAATGGTGCAACTGCAGAGCAAAGATTTTTAAATTTAGACTTTAAAGCAGCATGTGGTGTTTTTCCTTCATTAAACTAGTTAGGTTTTTTAATATTTTTACTTAATGTTTTGCCTTAAAATAAACTCACTGAACTATAATTTGTTTTTTCTTTTTTGCACTCTTATTTTCTACTCTTGAAAATCATGGATGTTTTACCAATTTATCCTTCTGTACGTTTAATTCAGTGTCACTCAGACTTATACTGACTTTATGGGAGAGAAAAAAAAACTAACAAAAGTTACTTTCAAAAGAGACAAGTGTAAAGTTTAGTAGAAAGGGGAGTTGTTTATTTTGTGCCACGTTACATCTCCCTTTTACATATTAGTGCTGATTATGAGATTTATATCATTAATATCATTATACTCTGGATCGTGTAATTTAGCTATGCTGAAGAAAAAGGTTCAGATTACTGTCACTCTGCATTTTAAGATTTTACATTTTGAAGTCAGCACAGAGTCTCTGATTCTTTGGAGGATTTCGACCCCCAAATGCTTCCAAGACATTACTCTTGTTGACTCAATGCTATCAAATAAAACATTTATGGATCAAACCACTGCCAGTGTCTGCACCAACACACTTTTTTGCAGAGAACGTCTCTGCTGTGCTTTCTGTCATCTCTTGCCACTGCTTATACACGCTCCCTCGCTGCCAAACCACCCAAGCCACAGCTGATGAGATCATTCATGTATCCTGCACCGGACGGACCCTGAAAGCCCCGCTTAGTCTGATATCACTGGCAGAGAGAAGCTTAACCAGCTCCATCTCTCACCACACTATTTTGGGGTGTTTACTGTCCAACAATGCTGTCTTGTCTTAGCCTACGCAGATTCTTAGGGGCCCCTCATAAAGCTAAATTGTACTCAGTTTATATGTTTGAAGTCTATAGAGAGCCTTGCTTGTGATGCTGTTTGCAAGGCACAGTGCTGGCGGTTGGGACACAGTTTATAGGGCATGGCGGCATGGTGGTAACGCTGAAACGATCTAGAAATGAAGAATGAGCCACGAAACCACGTCAGCGCATGAGGCAGAGGGAGCCCATTTACTTTTATGTTAAGCAGAGTGTGTTCTAGTTGTGGTCTGGCTACCGAATTATGTTGGATGTTGAGGAAATGAACAATCAATCTCTTGACTGAGACCCTGCAAACTGAGAAAAAACTCTTTCGTATTAATGATACATTGAAAATAATAAATAATGCAGTGCAAAGATGCTGTGCAATGATTTATTTGACTGTCTTATGTATTTCACTGGCCAAAATGAGCAACAGCAGCTGTGGATGATATTTAAAAATACAGTATAGCTTGGGCATCCAGTCACATATGTTCACGTTCTGTCTTGCTTCATTAAATATGTATTGCATAGGCTCGGGCCTCTGACCTTGGCTTGGCCAAGAGCTTGCATTCATCTTGAAATAAAAAGAGAGACTGCCAGCAATTATAGCATGTTAATTAAATATTCACTTTCATCTGCAGTGAAATCACACAGATCTGCTCTCAATGCTGCTGTTGGGTCTCTTTTGATGGGGGGAAGAAAGCGCTGTAATGTATTTGAAAAACTTCTGTCAAGTACCCTGTCTAGTTAATATCTACTATTCCTCACCTGATTCATACAAGTGCTGCTCTCGTTTAATCTTTTAGGGATGAGGGGGTGGGGCTTGAAGTTGGTTTGACATTTTTGAATAAAGTGGGGAAATTTGAAGGAATCAGTCCTGTCAGACTGAGGATAGTCCATCATCAGCTTGTGTTAAACATAAACACGACTGTAACACCTGGAAGGAAGCATCGGTCACTTGGAAAACACAGAGAGAGTCTCTGGCTTTCCCTCTGAATGAAATACTCTACTTTATTTTGTCTTTAAGTGTCTCTTATAGAGAAGGCCAGACTCGTGCTCAGTTCAGCGGCTGTTGTAATTTCCCCTGTCAGGAGATGTAAAGAGAAGGTGGAGGGGTTTGACAAACACTCTGCCCCCTCTATCGAGTTACCCCCCCTTTGTCTGTGTGTTGGAGAGTGATTTACATAGAGATGGTAATGTTGTTGCCATGTTAGATCGGAGGGCAGCCGCATGGAAACAGAGTGCTGAAGGAGGCAGCGGTTTCAGCGCTCTGAGCAGCTGCACTGAGGAACAGAGACGTTACTCCATGTTGCTTTTAGACAGAGCAAGAGAGGAAAACATAGGAAAAATAAAATATGCACCAGGGATTTGAAGGTAAATGTACCCAGTAAAAGATGTTGAATACTAGATGGGAGTGTCATTTGGTTGAACATGAAAGTGATATTTTCAGGCCAGAGCAACTGCCGTATTTGATTTGATAGAGGGCAATTTCACCTTAAAAATATGACTTTTGATATGTATAGTAATACAAAGGTGAGAGTGTAAACCAGACCCAAAAGGCAAAGTGAAGTGTATTTAAAAAGAAAAAATCTTTTCATGCCATCTTTGTCAAAACAGTCTTTTTTATCACTGATTTGCTAAAAGTCAATGACTCTGTAACTGAAATGACATGTTAATTAGATGATGGAGTAATGATCGATTTTTTGTTACATTGCTGGCTATTTTCCTATTCATGTTTCATAAAACTTTCCCAAAATTAACACACCCTGCCAAGAAAAAAAAGTTGGATGCAGGAAAAAAAAAAAAATTTTTTAAATCTGCATATTTATCTCATTTGCGTGAAATTTACTATCCAAGCTTTTAATCACACAGAACTTTCTCAGAGCAACTTCTGAGCAGGTTTGCACTTTTTTTATTACCAGTTACCTTTTATATACTATTAATTTGTAACAGCACATACATCTCTGAGGAGCATGACATGTTTACTGAACTTATCTGCTTTTAGATGCAAAATGTCAATTTGCAACATATACATTTGATTTGTTTTCCTGTAGTATCCGTACTTGCAATAAAATCCCGCCTCATAGCAACTACAGCATGAAAATATTTTTAGAGCCAGGTTTATGAACTCACAGCACTTAGTTTAAGAAAATGTAGTGGTGGTTTTTAAAATATTCTTTAGATAAATGAAAGTAATATATTTGAAGCATGTGATCATACTGATTTGTTTACTAAATGTTTTACAAAACCACAATTACAGCCTTAAACCTTAACCAAAGTGATTTGGTTGCCTAAACCTGACTCTGGATATGAATCCCATTCTCTGATGTTAGAGTCCTGCACTTTGTCCCCCCCACCTCCCGACCTTCTGACCTGTGACAACATGATGAAAACAGGATGAATTGTGTATGTCAGGGATACAAATCTGTTCCAAAATTACTTTTCTGGTTAAATAAAGTTTAAAAGTACAAAAATTCTATCCATTTAGAACGGCTAAAGAAACACAAGAACTCTATTTTATCTTTGTGTGTTCTGCAAGCAGAAATCTGTGCACACACACAAAGGCATACATGCTCAAACATTCACTTTAAGAAAGCAAACTCAATCACCCATCCGTCTTAATGATTAACCAGGAGTGTCACTTTTGGACACAGCAGGTTACATACATGAGACGATCTCCATATTTATTTTTCTGTTCCTGGAAAATCTGCAGGAATCAGATGTCAGGTCAATTGTGTTTGTTTTCATTGGTCTCTACAAGTGTTACTTTCATAAAAAGAAGAATCTAAATGTGTGAGTCAATGTTTAGGCTGATGTTTGAAACCGAAAAGCCACTGTAACACTCATTTAGTAACATATGGCATTTTTGGCAACTTGCATTTCCTCACATCAAGCTCAGTTTTGCAGGAAAAAACTGTGTCAAACATTCTTAGGCTTGTTAGGCAAATAAAACATAAAAGCTACAGATGCTTAGGCTGCTACATGGTACACTCTGTCATAACTGTGGACACAGAGAGTTAACACACATCTTGGTGGTTTGCTGCTCTCTGCAGTTACAGGCAGAAAAAACAAATACAATTCTGCAGCCGGTCGTCTGCAGAAGAAACAGTTTCTCCACAACTCCTCTGAGACGCTGAACGGAGAGAGGTGATAGACGAGTCTGTGTGTGTGTGTGTGTGTGTGTGTGTGTGTGTGTGTGTGTGTGTGTGTGCGTGCATGCATGTGTGCGTGCTTGTAAGTGCATGTGTTAGGACTGAAGGACCTAAATGGAAAAGGCATCCTGCAGTGGCCTGTTAATGGCAAGTGGGGCTCAGAGGACCGGGGAAAAGTGTGTGTGTGTGTGTTGGTGTGTATGATGATGGAACAGATGAATGACTTTACAGCCGCAGTGAACAGGAGTTAAGGTACGCTGTTCGCTACATATCTGATCGTTCTTTTAAAAATATAAACTTCAAATTTTCTGAACAGATTTCATGTGTTTGTGTGTGTACATTTAGGTCTAGTATGCGCACGAAAGAGCAAATGAAAATGTGTGGCTGTCTGTTTTTGTCTTTATGTGCATTTTTATGTGTTGGTATGTGAGATAGCCTTTTGGATTGGGGACATTTTGGTCAAGCTTAACTTTTTCAAGACCTTGTTTGAGGTTTCAGACTTTTGAAGAGCTTCTAAGCTGCATAGCAATGTTTCATGAGCAGTTTTTTGCTTTTAATTTTGTTTTTGTTTCCTACGCCCTGCTAGCAGGTGTATGAGGATGCAAATGTTGCATTCCTTTACATCCTAAGAAACAACCAGAGGTGGAAAAAGTACACACATTCTTTATTTAAGCAGAGTTACAGATACTTGTGTGAAGGCAGAAGTACGGACTCAACTTGTTTACTCATGTAAAAGTAACAGAGTGGCTAAACCACACCCCTTTTGGTGGACCCCAAGGGACCATAATTCGGAAGAATTTTGTACAGCAGTCAATGTAGAAAGAGAAATTATTTTTAAATCCTGTTTAAGTTGTGCTCTTATTCTAAAATTTGTTGTTTGCACTTTGCTTTTGTGAAATTGCTCAAGCAATTAGTTGTTGAGTCTCTTTCTGAGAACATCAAATACCGACATTTTGGGCTGGTAAGGCATCCCGACCACAGCCAAAAAGACAAAAGCCTTAAAACTAAAATAATGAATCTTTTTTAAAAATGTAAGGAGTAGAAAGTACAGATACTGTGCAAAGATGTAGGGAGTAAAAGTCAAAAGATGTCAGAAAAATAAATAAGCACAGATACCTGAAAAATCTACCTAATTACAGTCGCAAAGTATTTGTACTTCTTTACATCCCACCTCTAGAAACAGCAGTGGCAAAGACAAAAATTTTTAAGCTATTGATGTAAACATTGCAGCTTTCAAAATATTTGAAAACTCAGTTTTACAATTTTTTTTTTTTTTGTAGGGAAGGAAATGCACTCCAAATATTTGTTTAGCTTATGAGTAAAGGTTTTGTGTTAGTGGTCATGTGGTTATGACTGTCGAGGTTTAGGTACTAGAGTCAGTTTTGTCAGTGAGAGCCCTCTTAAGTTTAGAGGTTCAAACATTTGTTTGTGTGCAAATACACAAGATGTTCAAGGCAGTTTTGCTTGGTTGGCATTGCCCCAGTCCCTTAAGGGCAGCAGGCTCTTGCTCTCTTTCTGTCTGTCTCTCTCTCTCTCTCTCTCTCTCTCTCTCACACACACACACACACACACACACACACACGCAAATACTAAAATGCAAAAATACAAACTTAATAATAAAAACACCCTTTGAAACCAACAAGATAGTGGCTCCTCAAATTTTAATCACTACATTTCATTAATTCATTCCTTTTTGCAGAAGTATGCTTCTCTCCTTCCAAAGAGCTCCCGCACAACACGCTGGAGAGTTCTTTTAGTGAAAGAAAAAGATTCAAAATGTTCATTTTCTGTCACTGAAAATTAATCACCATTGTTTATCTTTTACTTTACTGCATGAAAACTAAATTGCAGCCCTGAATATGCTGATCATCTGATCAAGGTCGCACGTTAGTACAAAAAAGGAGTTGTTTGCGCCACGGCATGAAGCATTTCTCTGAGTTAGTTCTGACCCACACAGAGCAACCTCCCACTGTTCTGCCTGGCACAAACAAATTAAGGTGCACTCAGGCAACAATGAACAAATTCATGGCAGTCCGTCAGGAATTCTGTTGAACACAAAGCAAGAAGAAGGTTTTGTCTTAAGTTGGAGTTCTGTGAAAGTTCACTGTATACGATATACCCCCCTGCCTGGCTTTGGTGGCAGTTTTAGCACAAATCAAAATGCCAGTGCCTCATTTAATTTGTCAGTAGAATGTTTGACCATACTTGAGTTTAAACAGTGCAGTAGGGATTTTCATTCACCAAAACCAGGATGATGTAATGATGTCTGGTTTTTATTGAGTGGATGTTGGTTAAATACTGACTGCAAAATATGGTAAAGGACTACCCATAATGCCACGCGATATAAATGTGATGGAAAACTAGAGTTACAGCATCACAGTTGTATTCCTTCGCCAACCATTCAAGTTTCAGTTTGCATCAATGATGGATCTTAAAAATGTAAAATGTCATCACCTCATCAATTTTTGCTTTTAAACATTTTTGTGCAATTTTGTCATAATTATTTGAAAAAGACTTCTTGAGTTATTTCTAAAATCATGTTTAGTGAGGTCCCTGTGACCTTTGACATCAAATTCCAACTAGTTTATCCTTCAGTCTGAGTGGATGTTCTTACTTCAATTGATTTTAAAGAATCCCCAAGGTGTTCTTGAGATATTGCATTCACAAGAAAGTGACAGACAAATAGACATATGGACCTGAAAACCAAAAACCTTAGTGTGCCTTCTTCTTCTTCTTCTTCTTCTTCTTCATTGTTTTTGCTAGAGCTACAAACGCAAACGCTAAACACTAATGACCCACCACTCACAGAAAAAAAAAGAAAAAAGAAAAAAAAAAGACTACGCAGCAAACCACTCAAGGAAACTTAATTATTCTCCCCTAAAAGGCTAAATTGTCATAAACCCCATAAAATATTTAAAAATAATTTCTAAATTTTTATAAATTTATTTATTATATAAGGTTAAAACATTTAAAACAAAAGTTTTGCATGTATTTTGGAGCCATTTCGCCTGAACTTTCTTCAAGACAATTAACTTTACCAAACCATTTATTTAAATGCTGTTGTAATGTGTAAACGGCAGATTTACCATTTATTATTAAGATTGCACACATTAGAAAACATGTGGCTGAGATCCAATCACAACATTACAGCTGTGCGACTCGGTACTGTGTATTCAGGCTTATAATAATGCATGGCCTTCAAAAACACAAAAACGACAGCAAAAAAAACCATAGTGGCATCATATCACAGGCAGTCATTTTGGTGATGAGTTATATGCGTTATTTTTTCTGACCCATCAGTGTCTGTGTCTTGCAATTTTACGTCCAAATGTATACATGCAAGCTTCTACTTAAACAGCCAACACATGCCCTTGTTATCGATTTCTTTTTCATTGGAATACTGCCACATCGAGCTGATTTTCCTTCGAGCTGCCATCTGTCTTTGTTCCACTTAAGCTTCACTTTCCACCTGCTGGAGTGTGCAGGAGTGGGGAGGAGCAATTGCCTGCTGTGGAGGCTGGCTGCATAACACTGAGATGCAACAGTTAACCAGCATTCTTGTTGATTAAATAATTACTGACCAACTAGTATTTGTGGTGCAAACTAGTGAGGCAGTGGGCGTTTAAATGTTTAACCAACTAGTCGCCTGCTTCCCTAGTTACTACCTAATTTTATTGCTCTTTCTATTATGTTTCAATTGATCAAATCAGCTGCAAGAGAAAGAGCTTCTCTGGGATTTTGATAGGCTGTTTGAGTTTTATTTTACCAGTGTGTTCAAACAATGACAATATTTCAAAACATCTTTGATATTTTTTTAGTAAATCTGTTAAAATACAAATATCTCACTAACTTTAGCATTTAAAAATATTTTAAAACAACAACCACAAAAAGTAAAGAGGTTCTACTTACTTTGTGAGCACTTATTAGTATTTATTGCATAATGTATATTTCTTTTTCTTTTTTTTTAAAATTTGAACTTTGTTGCTTCTC
>JAQLOL010000023.1:25949082-25967742 GCA_029783665.1 Naso thynnoides
TCTTATCTTATCTTATCTTATCTTATCTTATCTTATCTTATCTTATCTTATCTTATCTTATCTTATCTTATCTTATCCTCTCCTAGCCTATCCTAAATCTCTCCTGCCATGTTATTCATGCACTGACCTCCTCCATCCTGCTGCAGATAGAGGGTGCTACAGCTCAAACACCATGACCTCTACCGTTTTTTACTTATTTTTCAATGCCTCCTGCATCTTTTCTCTCTTTTTATAAAGAAAATCTGCCTCAATAACCTGAAGTATGTGTGGTTTTGCGTGTTTTAGCTTTGTTTAAGCTTACTTAAGTTTATTTGTCATCACAGAAAAAGAGGAAGTCAAATTACACAAGAGTGATGCAGAAAAGTCTAACACTTGTTTCTAGTAGATGTACTGATCACTTCCACTGCGATCTGCTGCAGACATTTCCACTGAACTTAACATATGATAGAAACACTACAAGGATGACAAAACATCCGCGGCATCACTCGCCATCCAGACAGTTAAGTGTCCATGGTGTTGGCTTGACTGAAGGTGCAGCTCTGCTCGTAAAGCCATCACAATTAAAACACAGACACACACAAACACCACTCAGACTTAATGACTACCTCGAGGGTGAGTGTGCCACCGAGAAACTCTTGTATATCCTGCTGGCATCAACCCAGCATGCTTGTAAGGGGGCTCAGATTTATTGAAGAGCAGAAAATCCTTTTAAAATGTTAAGAAAGAAGTTTTCTCAGAGGTCTGAGGCCATATTTATCTCACCTCTTTGTTTGTGTTTGCTTTTGTGTGCATGTGACTTGGTAGAAGAGTACAAAAGCTTTTCAAAATCAGAGAGATGTGGGGCGGGTTTTCATCCACTTGGTGGCAGTATTGCACAGTTTATGGAAACTTTTTTGCAGCAGCTGATTGTTACTTTGCAATTGCGAGCAGAAGATCTTCTCTTGTCTTTAACAAATGTAAGTGCTGAAATAAGAAACATCACTCACCTAACATTTAAAAGAGTCTGAAACTGTGGGACTGTGGTTTCCAGACAGTCCTGATTAATAAATCTATTACCTGATACCCTAGAAACATTTTGTTTTCAATTTTTTAATCAGAATGATTCCTGTTATCATTTATGTCAAAAGAAAATAGTTGGCCACCATCAGGGCTAAAAACAAAAGTTTGGAGACAGGCAGAGTGAAGCAAACTGTCGGCTCTCAGACAGCCACACCTGTCAGTCTTATCTGCTGACGAGCATCAGCGCGCTGTGCTTTGCAGGGCAATTCCCTATTTTTATCTCTGTGGACGTCAGCAGCACTGTGCCAGCGCGACCCATTGACGTGGAACAATCCACTCTCCACACCCCTGTTCATCCACCCCCTCTCTGTTTTCCCCTCTCCCTACCTGCACCTCCACCTCCTCCCAAAAATAGGATATTCCCCAACTCCTCACTTACCGTTCACCGGATGTATCTCATTCAGTTTACTGTCAGAGCCAACGCCGGATAACTCCTGTTGAAACTATTTCACACTTGACTAAAAACATTTTTTTTTTTTAAATTTTAATTTACCTTTATTTAACCAGATGACTCAATTGAAAACCAGTTCTCATTGACAATAAGGACCTGGACAACAGATTGAATTGTTGTTTTCTTTTAAAGGAACACAAGTGCAGAAAAAGAATCAAATAAAAATTTTAACGTTCCCTCTCACTGACCCCACATTAGTACTTAGAGAGACAGTATGTGCGTCTCTTTCTGAAATTGTGGCACCATGAAGTGATTGGACCCACATAGTGAGAAATCCTGCTAAAATTATAAAGGCAATACGCATTAGCAAGCAACAGACTGGCGTACATCAAAGTGTCTGGACACTAAAGCCGGAGATATACTTGCTTTTGACTGTATGCATGCATGTGGAGGCTGACACGCTTGTGCTGCATCCATTCTTCAGAAAGTAAAACTACGCACCACATGATGCAATACGCACATTAACGGTAGGAGCAGTGGGGACATGTTTTAAAGACAAGCTAAACAAATTCCACAATTGCATTTATCTGTTCAATAGGTCATTGTCACTGCACACTCGCAAATATGCTCAACATAATTGATGGCAACATATCAGCTTTTTCTGCCGCATTTGCATTTTTTATAAGAAAAGCCTTGAGTGACACCGTGTTTATTGTTTACATAATGCAAATCTAAAAGTTCTGCTAAGTTCTCTGGTGTGCCCTCTGGTGGAATCCTCCAGTAACACAGGCTAGTAGGAGACAGTTCTGTTCATCATGCAGCTAACTGTCTGTATGAATGCCTGGTTAAAAAGAAAGCAGATTTTGTCTCCATCTGTACCTTCAGCATGCACTGACGCACCTGAAAAGCAGTGTTTTGTTTTTATCAAATACACTGCTTGGATTTCCACATCCTGGCTACCATACCGGGGCCACTTGTTCTGTCTGTGAATGTTCTCATTCGTCCAGGTCACAGTTATCTGGGCATCTGAATCATAGGCAACTGGACTTAGTAATATGTCTGTGAAGATGTTTCACCTTTTATCCAAGGGGCTTCACCAGCTCATACGCGTCTGACTAGACTAGGCTAGTCTGACTAGCTGGTGGGAAACCTGAGTATATAACCTCTGTGGAGGTGTTTACAAAGGCCAATGGTGTCTAATGATCATTAGTGCTCCAAGGTGTGACTCAGGTAGTGCTCCATACTGTAACGACAGTCGTTAGAGTTGTCAGAGTCATTGGAGCTCTGGCCACTTGTTCTGTCTGTATGACACATCTAGTGTGTGCTACTAAAATGATGCGAGGTGATCAGTGTGTCTCACTTTATATTCTCTTACTTTGATTTTACAAAAGTTTCAGTGTAGCTTTTTTAAAAAAAGAAAAAACACGATTGAAACACTCACTTCTAACTTTTAATCTGACACAATGTTGCTGTTTTCGATCCTCCATACTTTATTTGAAGCTTCTTTTGCTTTGTTTATTTTGTGAAGCTATGTTGATAATCACTCTCTGCCCATTCACCATCTTAAGATGCCACGACCAATTGGGGATACAGCTAAGAAGTATGGAGTATATCCACCAATGAGGAGTGCAGATGCACACCGGCCCCTTTTCCCGATCACCCTTCAACAGTGACAGTTGTGTTTCTCAAGCCTGAGTGATTGCTGGTGAGCGGTTGGTAGCGTAGACTTGCCTGACAGCTTCTCTCTTGGGACTAGGCTGCTAATCTTGGGCAGACTTTGGTTCCTGTTAAGGAGTTTTCACACTTGAATGACTCATGCTGTCCCAGCTGCTCTATATGCGAACACAGACACCGTTGTGGCATCATTATTCACCGGAATCAGCTTATATTTGCTCTTCAGTAAACGCTCGCTTGACACAGGTGCGTCTGTTGTTTATTTTGGTTGAATTCTCGATAGAGAACAAACAAGGACAAACAAAGAAGCTTTTTCTCTCTCTCATCTAAACATTTTTTTTTCCATTATGCACACACAAAAGCACAGCGAGAAATCATTTGGTCTCAATGTTTGATCTGTCGGCTCAGCGGTCAGCAGGTCCCATTTAATGATCTCATCTCTGCAATCCAGCGAGACTCACTGTAAATCACGACTCATCTTTTGTATATGCACTGTATAATTCTGTCATTACAAAAAAGCTCATACTTAACCTTTATGCTGTATACTTATTCTGTCACCGTCTTATATTCTAAAGTTATACAATGATTAATGGCCTCCTGCTATGAAGCAAGTGAACTCGATGAGATCATTCATGAAAATTTAATCAAGTAAATAGAAAGCTGGAGAAGTCAACTGCTGCAGTCAAAAGTCTCGCGAAAAAGTAACAATACAGCCACAGAGATGTTACATGTAACATCAGTTATTTATTATGAGACAAACTGAAACATTGCACAAGTTTGTCACTTCATGCCAAGTTTTTACTCTGCAGTTTCAAAACTGTCAGTAGGGAAAGGTAAAATCACCCGAACATACGACGTGTGTCTTAGTGCTCAGTGTCATGTTTAAAGCTGAGGTAGGCAATTTAACTTAGGTGTAACTGGGCAAAAATTCAATAATAACCTTTCGGTAGAGGTGTGGAAATTTCCTGATTATTAGGTGCATCACTGTGTGGATGTGGAAGATTCTGCACTGATGCAGAGACACAACATAAGTGAGAGTTTGCTGCCTCCCCAAAACAAGAGACACACAAAATACTTTCAAATACTCAAATACTCTGGATGAAGGAGCAAACATTAAGCATCAGGGTTTAAAATTAACCATAACGCTTATCCATTAACATGTGCATTTGATGTTGACCAAAAAGAGGTCGCAGCGCGAGTGTAGCCATCAGCTGGATTAGAGTGTGAGAGTGCCTCCCGTGGTGAAGTATTCCTCCTGGCGTCTGCAGCTGTCTTAATTCTTTGATTAGAATGCAGCAGAGTTAGCTGCTTCACCCGTGTTCAGCTGCTGCTACCAACTTGTCATCAGCACACACACACACCCACATACACACACACACACATTTACTTTCTCCTTTATTCCAACTCCCTTCAATTTAGCAACCAACGTTACTTTAGTCTACATCCAAAGTCCTGTTTGCATTCTCCCTCTGAGACAGCAGGATGCTCATCCTCTTCATTGGTTTTACTAACGGACTAAAAGCCACATTGCAAACCACTGTATTGGAGTATAACATTATGCTATTCACAGGTGCGCTGTCTTGAGTGAGTGAACAGAATGTGCAGCTTAACAAATAGAAAAGTTCAGATGCCTCTGACTGCTTGTATTAATTGATAAATAAGAATGTGCACTGTGCAGTAATAAAGGCTAGAAAATAAAGGATGCAAAATGTTGCAGATGCATCGATGCATTGTGAATTGTATTGCATTCGAATCATTGGCAGGTGAATTGTAATCAAATTGAATCATGAGGGCAGTGGTGATTCACACCTCTACCATTCAGCACATTGTAACTCAGGTGGTCTTAAAGAACCCTAGACATTTGCTCCTCTCCTCGGCCCTGTATTCGGGCTTTAGAAAATAAAGACTGTGACGGACACTTTTCGGCCATTCATGGGTCATTTCAGAGAGCATGTTGTTCTACTGGCTGTTCTACAAATGTAGATGAGCATTCATGTCCCCTCAGCTAGTGAAAATAAAGTTAATTTAGTAGCATAGGTTCAGCAGCAGGGACCACACCTCAACCACAGCGCTAATCACCAAAAAAGTCTACTTATACAGCCCATTTTGCTCTGTTTGTCTCAGATCTCTCAACCAAACACACTCTTCCCTCTCCTCTCATTCTATTGCATACCTTTACTGTCATTATTACAGGTATGGTGTGTTTGTGTGTGTGTGTGTGTGTGTGTGTGTGTGTGTCCAATCAGCTCAGGCAGAGAAAAAAACCCACACTGAGTCTCTCTGCCTGATGGATACATCCTCCTGAACTCAAGATGACACCCTCCCTTCTTCTCCTCAATCCCTCCCTACAGCGTTCATCCACTTAATCTTTAAAATTATGTTCATTGAAATTGTTAAACTGAATTGTTGTAGCCTGTTGGTGATATAATAGCAGACAACCCAGGAAGCAAAGCAATCATCTTAAGAAAGAGCAACAACAAACAAAATAAAATACAAGCCAGGTGAAGAGGGTGGAGCTACGAAGCAAAAACAGGGAGGGGAGGGGCAGGTGAGTTGTTTCCTTGGGAATCTCAAGCTACAGCTAAATTGATTTCCAGACATTGCTTTCCCAAGCTTTAAATGGTAGACTAATTATGCCAAATTGATTTCAGTTCATACCAATGTATACATATTTCAAATTACACTGAAAAGGCCACCTCTCACAAGAGAGAGATTTTGTCCTGTGAGGAAACAATGCGTTTTTTCCAGCTAAGCTCTTCATTTAACTTCTGAGCCCTCCATTCAAACATGAGAATGACCCCAAATTTGTTTCTGTGCGGCCAAACCTTCTCCTGCTGCCATCGTTGGCTCATATTCACCTGTGAAAATAAACTAGCCTCCCAGTCATAACATGGGATGTGAGAGAACGGTTGAACATGAACAACAGTAGACAGATGAGACTGTGCTGCTGGGAAGAGGAACAACCGACTGAGCCACAACTTGAGCCGATCAGTGTAAACACAGCCCGTCTGGACTGAAGGGAGCCAAAGTATTTTACTGGAAGTACTGTACTCACTTGAGATTAATGTCATTTATATCCCCTCTCTCTCTGTCTCCCTGTCTCTCTCTTTATCAAATCCACATTTTTTCCATTACGAGAAAATCTGGATTGCTGCTCATTTTCCTCCCCATTTCAATATTTTTTTTATTTTATTTTTACCATCTCTTATAAAAAATCATTCATATGAAGTTATCCAATCAGCTATTGTTATCATGATCTAGATGATTGTTTTTCTCCTTTGGTATAAAATCAAATTAATGACCATTTTATGTACCTTGTCAAGTTGGTTGATGCCTTCCTCCACGCAGCAGATTGAGGCCACAGTCCTCAGAGCGTGAGCATAAAGATCTCTGAAGCGATCCTGCCTGCAGATCTTAAAAAGGGCCACCACAGCTCCTTCCTGTGCAGAGAGACAAAGACATTTGTGTGTTAAATAAGCATTAATACTCAGTTGAAAACTTGTGATCTCTGTTTTGTTTATTTATTCAGTGCATTTATTTTTCATTATGTCGAAAGTTTTTCCTCTTTTCAATTTTATGTAGTGACAGTAGTGTGCTGAAGGTTCGGTTAGTCTATATAAACAGACTCTATTCACTGAATGTAGAGTAGGCAAGGTAGGGCGATCTTGGTACTGGGAGAAGAGGAATTACTACAAAAGACTACAACTGGAAAAGGCTTTTTACTGTTAACGGCGTGTCAACTGGCTACTTGTTAAAAGATCTGTTGGTAGATGTGGTCTCTCAACTCCAACTCCATTCTTGCGCCGGACTGTAAACAGTGAGCGGCACGCAGAGAAGGAAGTCAGAAACGTTAGTAGAGTGGTGAAAATATTCCACAACCAAACTACAGATTTTTTTTTCGGTGGGCCTTTTTTGTGTTTGGGTGGCAGAAATAAATTTTACTGCAGCCTTCTTTTATCTCCTCCTTCTTCTTCTCCTCCTCCTCTTCTTCTTCTACTTATTGTGTTGCTCTTTTTTATTTCTTTGTCTTCTATTGCCTTGTTCTCCCCTCCTTCTTCCTCTAGGTTATTTCTTCTTCTCCTGTTTCTTTTTAATTTCCTTTCCCTCCTTCTGCCCTCCTTTTCTTCTTCTTCTTTCTATTCCTCTCCTGCTGCCTCACCTTCTTCTTTTTATCCATTTCTTGCTGCCTCATATACTTCATACTGGACCAAATATTTTGGTCCAATATGAAATAGGTTTTCTTTATTTTAAGTTCATAAAGGACAAAAAGTTTGAGACCTTGAGACTTTCACACGCCTGTCTTTATAGTTCATAACATAAAATTATGCATCTTACGTCATAGTCGACTCTCATCTAAAAGCACACATGACTACGAAAAAAATGATGGATCATAGTGCTCCTTCCTAGACTGTGTTGGGAGAGCCAAGAGGTCCTGCAGATCCAAGCCAACAGCGGCACGTCGGCTTTAAGGAGTCCAGGAGACCAGAAATGACCGATGAATTTGGCCGTTACTCAGTGAGCCTGCCAAACACAAAAGCTATCAAATGGCTCACATAATCTATCATGTCAGATCAAAACAGCCAAAATATACATATTTCATGAATGGAAAACACTAAGCAGAAAAAAGATGATTTGTTCGCCATAATAGCTGAGCATTTTCTGTTGGATTACGCTCGGTGTAAACAAACAAAAATAGCTCCTGTGCTGGCTCAGTGTCTACACTGCAGCATCGCGCCGACAGAAAACACTTGCAGGTATTGAATTCTGTGCAGCATGCAGATAGATAGAATTACCTGCAGGAAGACGAAGCCTCTAACAACCACTATTATCCTAATAAGGCCATTATACTGGGCTGGCATGTCTCATATGCAGCAAAGGCCATGCTTTGGAGGCTTGGAGTGAATAATCATCCTGCCCTCTAGCCTGACCGCTCTTCCCCGTTTGCTGCCTACGCAATACTGTTCCGCCATACCTGGAAGAACTGCCAGCACACTGACAGACCAGTAAACCTTTTGAAACTCTGAGAGGCTCCATCGGTTCGAGCCATGTTTGGGTGCTGATAGAGAGGCTGTTGATCTTTTTGCTTTTCTGTGACGCAAATGTTGCTTTAGCTTTAAAAAATATAACTGAAGAATCTTTATACGGTCTGATGCACTCATGATCTTTAGTTCTTTTTGTTTTTAAGTATAATTTAGTCATATGTGACTTTGACAAAACAACACTGCCAGGAAACAAAATACAGCTGCCTTTGCATTAATATCTACATTTGTTTATTCTAAGGTCGGGGTCTGTATTTTGAACTTATATTTTGATATCTCTTTGGATAAAATTTTATCTCAGACACTATTATATAAATTACCATAAAATACCATAGAGTACCATATGTATTCACACTGGCACTTATATATTAAATCTGAGATACTTATTTATGAAGGTTGTTTCAACATGAAGAAGTGTGCACTAAGTGATACAGTAAGTGAAAGATTATGTGGATCAAATTTATATTGTGCTTATATGTCCAGGATTGTTGTCTTATTTAAACCACAGTGTTGGCAGAATGTATATGATGTACATGTAGTGTGGCAGTAATCCTTACTACTACACCATATGGGACCTGTACATTAAAAACCGATTGTGATTAATTAAGATTGGGTCAAATAATTTAAAGCAGATTTGACTGTATTTTTTAAGCCCTACTAAAAATCATTAGAGTTAAAGTGAGGAATTAAACTGAAAAATAACTGGCACTAAAAATGTTACAAATAGCACTTTTGAGAGATGTGGGCTAATTTTTATAGCTTTTAGCTGTCTTTCATTATCGAATTGATACTAGAAATGGATCCGAAATCCCACTTTCAGCTTGACTACCTGGCAGTTTTATAAGACGATTCTCAGTTTGTAATAAAAACTCCTTTCTGTTTGTTTGTTTCATCTCTGCAGACTTTCTCCTGCTTTTCCTTTTTACACATCGACAGACTTGTCAGTGGTTTATTTCCCTTCCCCATCAAACCACTTGCGGTTCTGTTATTTCCACTGACTTCATTCTCATTCCTTCAACAAACCTTTTATTTGTTGGTGCATTTGTTCTTACACTCATGCATTTTGGTACTTGCTGCACTAATATCATCATGTGAAACTTGACTACTCATCTAAAAATGCCTCTCTGTGCGTGTGTTTGCATGTATGGGCCTGCACAGCGTGTAATTTCTTTCCATCTCATAGTTTTCAAAAATGATCTCTGTGCTCTGGTCTGTTTTACTTGTTCACACAGAGGATGCAGAAGAGGTTGCAAGGAGTTTGCATCTTGATTTGCAAACAAAATAAAATGCTTGTTAATAGAAATTTAATTGGTTTCAAATGGCCATCGCTGTGTTTGAATAAAGGTTGGTGGATGAAGCTCAGTTATAATGCCTGTTTGACTTTCATCCACATCCTGAAGAGCAAAGATAATCCCCTGCCTTTGTCAAATCTTGAACATCATTCTAACACCTTCTTCTGCTGTTGTGTATCTCTCAATGTCTCTGCACTTTCTATCCACGTAGTTTTGATGACATGCTGCCTCTCACTTCACAGGCCTGAGCTATTGCCACGTCATGTTCTCACACATACTAACTTAAAGCCTTTAGTGAAGGAAGAGCAAGGACACACACATGAGGAAGCTGCCAGCACGACACATTTAGATCAGCATCCATCATGACAGTAGGTAAACACTAAGACAGCAAAACTGCTTGTTTATCATGACACAGTAGCTCTCAAATATTCCAGCTACTGTGTAATTTATGAGCTGATGCATGGCTCAGTATTAAACACTGTCAGCTCTTACAACATTTTTTCTTTTCAGAAATCTCAGCTTTGGTCATTCCTTTGCGTAGTTTTATTGTATTACTTTTTTAAAATTGCTTCTGTTTCCTTCCAAAGTCCGATGAGTCACAAATCAGCTAAAAAAAAATAAAAATCTACATTACCCGGAAATGTGAAAGTGTTTGCCTTTCTATTATTAATCCTGGAGTAGTAAGGACAAGATAAATATTAAAAGAAACACTTATTTTTGTTTGTTTATCATTATGAGCTGGTCATCAAGTAAAGGCAAATATGCAAGTGCTTGATATACTAATGTGTAATGTGTTTTGTTTTCACCTGCTTGGTATAACAGCTGAGTGGAGTTCATTCGGTCGTGATAAATCAGTCACAATTATGTGAAAAGTCAGAGTGTGATTCTCAATTATATAAAAGTGCTTTAAGGAGCTGCAACCTGTGGGCTAATGGTGGAAACCACACATTCGTTATGAGGCACAAGAGATGAAAACACTATCTGAAATCATAATCAGAGAATAAGATAAGAGTCAGCAACACCAGAACTTGTTGGTCTCTCAATAGGAAGAAAAAATGAGAGAAGAACAAGAGGAAGAGGAGGAAGAAGAGAAAGAAGAGGAAAAAGAGGAAGAAAAAGAAGAAGGTGGGAAGGGGGAGGTAATAGAAAAAGAAACAATAAGAAGAAAGAGACAAGGTGGAGGAAATCAAAGAGACAAAATTAAAAAAGGAGAAGAATAGGAAATTTTAAAAAAAAGTGGAATAAAAAGAAAAGAATAACTGATAAACAATTTGATAAATGCAAACAAATTAAATATCTCATCTGCAATAATTAAACACATTTTTAAAGCCCAAGATTTGTTTAGCTTTCTCAAAAAGTTTCCAATAAATTCTTCCACTAATTTGACTGATTTGAATCTAATTGGTTGCACAGTTTATTTTGTAGCTACAATAATCAACATCTTAACAATTGATCAAATTACTATTTGTATGTAAAAGGATCCACTTAAAGAGACCATCGTTCATTTCAATTCTTTTATTTTATTTTATTTTTTTTTAGTCTTTACGCTCTTTGTCTTGGTTTTATGGCACAGCTCACAGTTTTGGTTCTGTCTCTCAGCTCTCATCAGTGATGTTTCCAAAAGCAGGCCTGTGTCCTCAGCACCAAAAAAAACAATAAACAAAAACAAAACGTGATATTTCCCTCAGGAGTTGGTGGTGAACGAAATGGAGCTAAAAGTAGAGCCAACGTTGGACTTACATTTATCAGATGGCCAGAAACCTGACTCCAAATAAATGTTTTCTAACATGTTTGTCATATAACCTTGAACTTGATGATAATATGCAAGTTTTATTTACACTACACAACCAAATGCACCTTTAAGTACCCAAATCTATCATTCAAAAAGCACATACTGTCTTACTGTCTTGTTGATTGTATTTCAATTCTTGGACAAAACTCAGGGGACGACTTTATAGCCACATACCAGTCCTATAATTAATCTTTGTATTAGAAAAAAACAACAAGATAAAATGATCAGCTGTTGTCATCACATAAGCAAGATGGCTATAAGTCACAAGTTACTACCCAATTATCCACTAAATACTCTCATTGTCCCCAAGGAGCTGCCACCGCCTTTAACTGTCTGCTATCCATTACACTGTCTAGCTCTTCCCATGTGAAGCTTGTAGCAATAAAATCCAACAATATAAAACTTACAAAATACAAATCTGTTTAACCCTTGTCTGGAAATATATGCACACTATGATTCATCTCTATTTGTCATGCTGTCTGCTTCACTACCATACATTTAAAGCAGCTCGCTTCTCTTCTCCACACACAGCACATCGCTCCCTAATCACCCCTGATCTGCTGCAATGCTGGTAACGAGATGGATGAAGCGGAAACAGCAGGTTCCCACCCAAATATTTAAATGGCTTAATGCAGTTATTCAAAATGAGAGCGTGAGTAACACCAGCAGGCTGCGGGAAATAATAATGAGAGCAAAGTGTGTGTATGTGAGAGTGACAGACAGCCTGGTGCTGGATGATTAATTGAGATGGCAGGTGGAGGATGTTTTGTATTGGGTATTCATTAGCAGCAATTGGCAGACAGGTTTCCCTCTGACACCTCTCTGTGAGCTCGGCCAGCAGTGCTACAGACAGAGTTAAGTAAGGTGGAGTGGAATGAAAGGTAAAGATGCCTGAGCAACCTGCGTTTGTGATCGATGCTCGCTCCTAAGGGGAGCTGACAGTATTGATCTGACAATCTGGCAGCAAAGGAAGTGTGTGTGTTATTCTCTCTGTGTGTGGGGGCCATCAGGAAGGGTCTTATCAGAGCATCCTGGAAGCAGTCAGCTAACTAATGTACAACTGAGACTTGCTGTCTGGTCCGTCTTGTCTTATCTCGCAGGGAAATAGCTTTTTAAAGGCTGGTACACAGAGATAGCTGCAGGTCTGCTGGTCTGGATGATGGGCAGAAGGTGGAGCTCATCAGAACAGGAGTGTGTCGAGTGTGGGGTGGTGATGTAATATCAAATGAAACTGCCTCTGCCAAAGACTAGGTGGGAGGCCTGTGTGAGAATGGCAAACCTAAGAACATAATACATCACACTGCTGGCTTGACAATGTCGTCAGGATCTCCGGCCTCACAGGTTTTTGCACAGTCAGTCCATCAGGGGAGACGAGGTAATCTAAGAAACACTTTAAAACAAGTGGGAGGCTACAGTCTTGAAATGAATCTTCACCCAAATGAACAAGGCAGTGTAAACACTGTCAGCTTAGGGTTAGTACCTTTGCAATGATGCTGCAGAGCTGTGGTCCGTCCTGTGTGAGTGACAGCAGGTTGCTGATGGCACTGCCAATGCTGTGGACATTGTCCGATGAGTCAATCTGTTTGATCAGAACCTGAAAAGGCCAAGAAATGCAATGCATATTGTTAGCAGCTGATGCTTTAGAATGTTGCTCTTAGAGCCACCTCTCAAGAGAATATGGGGATTTTTCCATAATCACCACATCTTTCAACTAAAAGGAAAAGAGGCAGCATTTTATGCCATGTCATTCAAGATTTATCTGGCTGTTTGTTTACCAATCGTGAACAAATTTATTAAAACTTTTCTAAAATTTTCTCTCTCATTTTCAAGATCTTTTGTGTGGCTTCATGTCAAATGTAGAATCATATTGAGTCAATTGGGTCACAATCATAAGATGAGGTTATTAGACCTATAGGTGAAGTGCTGAATCCATTCACTCTCTGTCTCACTCAGAAGACGGTGCAGTCCTGTCCTGCATATTTCAACTCATTATATTTGTTTACTCTTAAACACAAATTAAGTTTTGCTATTGTATAAAAAACTAACTTTCTCCTTAAAGATTGATAAACAACCTGAAAATAGCAGGTGCAAACATCGGCTCCATTGTCTCAAACTAGGCCTACTGAACATCAGCTGATCTTATGTAATATGAATACCAGTAAATTATAAATGTTTTCTGTCTGACTGACTCAAGGTTAAGCCTTTCTCAGTGTGTGTAAAATCATAATGTGGGTTTGAAATCCATTGAGTGTTTTTAAGTTAAATCGAAGCTGGTGCTGCCAAAGTTTTTGGACTTTTTTTTTTTTTTAAATACAGATGGTTGTCATTTACCACTATTGTTCACATGGAAAACTGGAGTCACATGTGCTCAAGATTTAATTTTAAAAAATCACACTTTAACTGAACGCTTTAATACAGAATAGAATAAACTGTGTGATATTCTCAGAGATGAAGGTTATGTTGAGTTGCATACCCGGATCTCATTGGCTAAAGCCATGTCAATCATGTTGCTGAAGGAATCGCTGACGTCTGTAAGGATCTCGTGGATTGCCTCCCTCATGGACTTCAGGAAGAACTCATCATCAGTGTGAAGGCACCTGTGGGTGAGGGAAATTTTTAATTACGTTCCTCAAAAACAGCTTTTTACTGTTTTTTTTTCTTATGTTTGTCATTTTACTTTCCAAAGTTTTACCTCTCAGTGATATTGGTCAGCTCCATGCACTTTTCCAACAGAGATTTCTCATACTGCAACAAAAGGTAAAGAAGAAACAGATAATGCTGAAAAGTTAATATGCAACATCTTAATTGTAGGGACAACAAACTGGCTTCACATGGCAACCACTTCCAAAACCAACAGTCACCTTCTGCATCTCCGGTGGTGTGCTTCGAGCGGCGCTGTACTCGTGCACCAGGGAACGCACGTGGCAGTTGGCCCTCACTGCAGTGCTGTGGACCCTCTGCCAACGTCCTTTCTCCAGTCGCTGGAACATTTTGCCCAGCTCTGTGCTCACCACCAGCGCTCTGCGGAGGAGTGTCTGCAGGTTGTTCCTTGCCACGTGGTCCCCTGCACCAACCCCAGTGGCCACAATCAGCTCTCCCTGCTGGGCGTCCTCCTCCACCCCAATGGGCTTGGCTTGGAGAACACACATACATTCCACCTCTGTCATGTGGCGGAGGTCCTCCATCCAGCGCTGGACTGAGTCGACCTGGAGAGACTGCATGCGGGTACTGTAGGGGAAATGAACACAGAAAAATAAAGTTAGTTTATTCACTTTATGACTGTGTCACCATGTTTTTAAAGTAGAGGCGTGTTCTATATACAACCAAGGCTAAAGCAAAAAAGATGTGCAGGGATTTGCAGAGTGTGCAGAGTTTTTTGTTTGTTTTTTTGTTTGTTTTTGCACAAATATTAAAACTAGGGTCCGGCTATATATGGGTTTGCCAATTTTATCAAACGATATTGCAACAATATTAAAACTTTTTGTTAAGGCCGGAAAAAATGCTTGGACTATGGATTTAAAATGGTGTGATTACATACCTTGTGCAGCAGAGGGCAGTCCATTATTTAACAGTGGTGAAGTTTTTGGTGTTCAAAGTGCTGATGTTTGGGACTAGTTTTTAAAGGTTTGACAACCACATTCAGCCAGTGTTATATATGTATTATAAATGTATAACTAAAAATCCCATAACAGCTGCGCCCTTATTAAAGAAGCAATATGTAATTCTTGACCCGCAGCTCCGAGAACAAAACTTAATGATGCATGTTGATATGTCACACAAAACAGCAATTTTACTAAAACCAGGTCATATTTGATGGAGAAAATGTCCTTTGGTTTTCCCTCTGATGTCCTACAACTGCTCTGTCTGTCTGCAGCCTTTTTTTTGGCGGAACTGCCCTCAACAACTACCAACTGCTGCGGCTTCGGTCTGCAGTTGGCCTACATGTTGCTTTCAGGAACCTCTGTGAATCACAAAGTTGAGGCAGAGCAGTCGTAGGACATCAGAGAAAAAACCAGAGGAAATTTCTTGTGTAAAATACGATGCGATTTTACTAAAATTGCTGTTTTGTGCGACATACTAACGTGCATTGTCAAGTTTTATTTTCAAAGTCGCAGATCGCAGCATGGATTTACATGTTGTTCCTGTAAATGTTTGAAAATTGGTTCCTTTTTATATGCATATCATAATCTTGTATAAAAAAATCAAGAAACCAGACTTGACTGTGTCAAGTAAATAAGTACTTTTTGATTTTTATCATCTTCATGTGTTTGCATGAGCTGGTTCTTATTAATTGTCCTTGCTTAGATTTTGATGAACATTACAATAGTACATATTCAGTCTGATAAGCTGGATCTTTGACTCTCATTATACTGAAGTCAGGCAGCACAGACAAGAGTCCAACTGACCTCTGCTGATGCATACAAAGAAAATTAAATTTATTGATTCTAAATGGATTAGCAGATAAAAATCAACATAAACTGACTGGTTGGTTTACTATCAGTCATTCATTATTGATGTGAAAATGAAAGGTACAAATTACTGCACAAACAGAACCACAATCATACAACAAATACACTCACTATACTGTATGCTAAGGACAGAATTGTCTCTGAGCCAGGAAGTCATTTGTGCTGACTGGCCTGCTGACTAAAGCTTAACCGTATTTATATGAGAAACCCTTAATCATATTTGCCTCCCCCACAAGAAACAACATGCTTAATCAGTAGAAAATTAAGGAAGTGGTGACTCATAAATTCAAACTGGTTGTTGGGGGCAATGCCTGATCATTTAAGTTGACTGTGCCACCCTTGTTCTCCCTTTCCTCCATCTCTTCTCCCATTATTTCTTTTTATTACAAAATCATGAAATGTTTCCTACAATAAAATAACAGGAAATATCTGGTAACAAATCTCCGAAATCAAATATTGGAAATTGTGTTTAAGAAGAAGCTGACATTATATAAACACCATGATACTAATTTTATGCCTTAATATTGTATTCATCTCAGTTTTTTTGGTTTATCTCTTTAGTCAGCTGGTGAGAATGTTTACTTTCTGCCTTGGGCTTCACATAGTCCTTTTCTGTCTAAATTAGCAAAATAGAAAGTAATATATAAAAAACGTACATTTAATATTTGTTTCATGGTTCTTATTGTCAGATGAATAAGCAGAGCAAACAATTCAAAGTCAGGACTAAACAGCAGAATTTTCAATCAACTCACAAAGTAAATGTTTGCTAGCCAGTAAGCTGCTGCAATCTGTCTGTGACAGCTGTAATTTTAACTGCAAAAGTGACAGTAAAAATCAAAGACCTGCTTTTGTCCACTGCTGTATTTAATAAAGAAAACATTGTTTAAAAAAAAAATAACTACAAATTTAATGGGAAATCGGCCTATATTATCACTGTAGATTGCTGACAAACCATGCCAAACGGAAAAGCTGAGGAAAACTGGAATGTTCAAATAAAAAAAAAACATTCTGCTTTTTTCTATGCAAATATGAGTCGACATTCCTTCCAAAACTATAATTTGAACCCTCTTACATGAAAATAAAGGCTTGGTTCCTCTCCTCTAAAAATAAAACTCCATTAATTCCACAAAATCTAACTGCCAGCAGTAACTACAGCACTAAAACACCACCATCCTAAAATCAATTGCGTGTGCTCGAGGTCAATTATCTATCTATTACTGTCGGTTTGCCCACTTGTTCATTTAACCGGTCATTTTTCCTCAGCATGAAGCCTTAACAACAGGCTTCAGTGAGCAAACACGGCTCACTACTTCAGTCTCTCCAGCTCTGACTCTAATGAACGCAGGCTTAACGTGTAAAACTGGAGTCCTGCACCCGGCGAGTCAAAGCTCCCTGAGAGTGACTGGGTCGATAGCAGCAGCATCCACCTCTGCTTTGAGTCAACATGGGAACCGGTCTCTAATGAAACTTGATATTGTCCTCTTGGCTCTCTGTGTATTGTCTGTCAATTGCATTTATATTGAATATTGGTTGATTGGGTTCAGGTAAGGTATTGTGGTTGTGTGCACACTCAAAACAAACATTTATCATTGACCGGCAACAGACGATGTCATTACATAATATCCTCAAGGCAGGTATCGGGTTTCAGCTTCTAACCAGAGCTGGTTGCAAATCATTTAAAAACCACAACTCTAATTGTATTTAATCCCCTATCAAACCACACAGAGGGCAGCTGTTTACTGAAGGAAATCAATGAGAAGGTCAGACAAAGGTTTCATTACAAGTTGAAGCACATTAAAACAGCTGACATGTCAAGACCTGGACATGAAATAATTCTCTTGAGCTGCTGGTTTTACGGCAGAAGAAGGAAGATAAACAGGAAAAAGTAGTTTGCTGTGTGCAGCATGTGGAAACTGCCACTTGCAGCTAAAACTGAAGAGAACGACAAAAGAAAAAGGCACCAGGTGGAAAAACATTTATGTCAAATCCAAATCTACCACAGGTGTAATCTTTTTGACTGTAACTTGAAGTTAGCTTTAAAATAAAGACTTTAGCAGTTCATGTTGTTTTGTATGAGCACATCTTTCCTAAAACACAGAAAACTCACTTGAGATCTTTTGAGTAAAATATTGAGGATCCAGCAAACAGACAAATGCACATAGGTCCTGTATTTATATATAAGTTGTACACTCAGTCAATCATCCATCAGGTGAGGAGGTGACAAATGATGCATAAGCAGTCGAATCTATAGGCTGCAAAGCGAGGAAGATCACCAGATTAAAACTCTCGCCACAATATAAATCTCCCCCAGTTTGAAAAAGGATGAAGATGTAATTAGCTGTAAATGTGATCTTCAATAAATATGTGGATGTTTTAACACAGTGTGGTGATCATTAATATGGAGCTTGTTCTGCTAAGTGGGGTAAGTGACTTCTGAAAATGGATGAGATATGAGTTTTAGTTAGAATCTGAGTGATTAAGCAAATTAATTTATCCTAAATGTTCCTTGCAAATAAAATATTGCTGAACCATGCTTCAGTTTTGTAACTCATACTTTAAAAAAAAACAACAACTTTGAAAACCACACTGGTTCTCAAAATGTCTGTTGATAGAGATTAATCACACAGTGAACACAGTGACTCAAACTAAGTGAGTCAAATTAGCAACAGAGAGCTCACGGAGAACTTAAGAGGGGATGGAGCTTTCAAATCTGAATTGATACCATTAATTAACACATTTTTTGTGAAAGACCAAATTGAATGACACAGACACACAAGAAAAATGTCCAGATTCAATCATCATAAATTTCTTTTATGTTTATCTGCCTGAGATGAAACTCATGCACACTGGCACGGACAGACAGGTGCGTCAGAGGAGATCTGTGTGGTCGACGAACATAAATGAAGGCTCCCGCACACTGTCTTCACTTGCTAAGGTTTATTCA
>JAQLOL010000023.1:25982364-26001711 GCA_029783665.1 Naso thynnoides
TCCAGGGTACAATAAAAGAGCTGCTTTGTAGATGCTGCTAACATGAAATGAATGTGAAATAATAACCTACTGTCTCAACCAAGTTAATTCCTGTAAGAATGAATTTTGGGACATAAATGTGTACAAATTTGAGTACTTTACTGACCAAACTTACTTAAGAAGTCTCATGTAAGATACTTGGATACTTGTTAGTTTACAATATCCTACCTTTACCTAAGATAACGTCACATAAGATAAGTTTAAAGAGATATTCCAGAATTTTTGTCATAGCCCCTCGTTTTCAACCTACCCAGTCTTATTCCTATTGATAGAGAGCATTTTCAGCTTATGCAGTATGAAGTTTGGATGGCTCACTGTTTCTCCCATAATACTAGTTCTAATGCTAATGCAAGTCAGGGGACCTAACAGGGAACGGGCTCCAAGTAAACACTCTATAGTTCACCCAAACTAAGCAGGCTAAATATGAAGACAGTCTTTTGAGGTGAATTCAAGTTTTAATAGAATAAGTTTAGAATTCCAACCACGGCGAAATTATTTTTTTTAAATGTGTGACTCTGATTAGGTTTAACAGTGACAGGAAGCTGCCAAACTCTTTACTTCCTGTTTCTACTACTAGGACTGTCGCTGTTAACCCTAATCATAGACCACAAAGTAAAGAAATTCAGTCGTAGTTTGACTTCTAAAACTATTCTAGGTACAAACATGCAAATCCGCCACAATAGACTGTCATAATATTTGACTTGCTTTGGGTGTGCTTTGGAGTGTTTAATCAGACTTTGGTATTGGCTACTGTTGGGTCCCTTGACTTGTGCTAGCATTAACATTAGCAGCGAAATGGTGAGCCGTCCAAACTCTGTTCTGCATGCAATGAGCTAAAAATGGTCTCTGTCAATAAGAAAAGGACTGGGTAGATCGGAAATGAGGTCCTACGTCAAAAATTCCTGAATATCCCTTTAAGCTAACACCACATAAAACAAGTTTACATCAAATTGCCTAAACGATAACGTTGTATAATCTAACATTGCATAATCCAAATTTATGTCATGTGAACTAACATCAGTTAAGATAATGTAAAACTTAAGTCATGCATTAAGCTAATATCACGATAGCCTATCTAAAGTTACTTAAGCTAACATTAAGGTAGATGACATCACGCATGAGTAGTTAGAGGAGGTTTACAACCCATTTGGATGATAAATTTGATTTTTTTTTTCCTAAAATACCAAACTGTCCATCACTCTGTGTCCTCTGTAAAGCCAGATATGGGAAAGATTTG
Organism: Naso thynnoides; assembly: GCA_029783665.1. Taxonomy (NCBI): domain Eukaryota; kingdom Metazoa; phylum Chordata; class Actinopteri; order Acanthuriformes; family Acanthuridae; genus Naso; species Naso thynnoides. The sequence continues at coordinate 25,983,641 of JAQLOL010000023.1, forward strand.
CTTCTTCTCTCCTGACACAAAAGTCCACTTGGCCATTATCTCAGTGTGTCTAAATGTGGGACATTCCACAGATAACACTGCATGCATGGACAACTTATTTTAGGTTGGGTTATGTTTTGCCAGGCTGACGCTCAGCTAAAATATGTGTTTGGTATGCTAACAGAGTAAAATCTGTATAGTCTTGAAAATTTGAAGGGTCTTTTGCAACATGCTCAGTTAAGTCTAATTTGGTTTATGCTTTTTAAACTTTGTCGACAGATTCTTCTCTTATGTACTGAGCGTGTCTCTTTGTGTGATTTCCATTTCTGGAGAGACTTCCTCCTCATTTGTTGAGAGGTGTGAGTATTGGGTCCTTATTCCTTTCCAGAGTTAATTGGAAGACAGATTCCAAATCCATTCAACGTGTTGATTGGGTTTTCCTCAATAAAAGTTATAGGCATGTTTGATTTTGCTGGGTTGTAAAGGCAGGCCATACCAAATAAAGCTTATTTTTGCACAATTAAGATCAAATACAACTTACATTTTTTACTGTTCTTTAGCAACAGCTACACATTCACACAGATTCACCAACACTACTGAGATGTTCAGTGATATTTGTAACTACAGCCACTCCTTACTCTGGGAGTAACTAGAGGTCAGTGTCTCACAGTTGCTCTCTCATATTTTCCCAGCTGATCCAGAAATCTGAATGGCCTTCTGAGCAACTTTTTGGCCAAAAGCCAAACCTGGAGGCTACCATGGGTCCATTTAAGCACTGGTGAACATGATACTTCCACGAAGAACCAAGACAAATGCCAAGAAAATGGATGAAAATTCACCAGCATATTGCACATTTACACAAAAATTCATTTTGATATAACAAAGGTTTGAGACTGAAGTGTGTTTGATAAACCTACACACACTGGTATGTTTGTAGTCAAAAACAATAACAGTTTGTGATTCATTTTAGCTAATTTTCTAAGCAGAAAATACATCAACATTTCCAAAGAAGCTTCTGAAAATAATGCATCAGTTTACTTTACTTCTCTGTTGGCCATTCTACAAAATATGCTGCAATAAAACACTGCTTTGTTTTGCTACCACCATATGTCCTCGGGAGCTCCACCAGATGTTGCGTATTAAGCCATACTTTGGTTAAAATGTGGCTGTTTGGAACATATGGAGATGGATGGCCAGAGGAAGATTCTGCTTTAGGTTTGTGTTTCAATAATTATTCATTGCACTGTGGATCTTTTTTATCCACAGCTGCTGTTCCTTAAAAAAAAAGAAAAGAAAAAAAAAGAGACAAAAAAAGTTTTAAAATCACCTTTTAAACCTACAAAGGGGTATGTTTGACTGAGACTACATTTCTAGTTATCAAAACTTCACATAGGATTAATTTATTTTTTAAATTGGATTTTAATTCACCCTGCGTATAAATGCAATCTACTGTAAACTTAATTAAAACTTGATTTTTTTTATTTTGTTCAAGTACTCTCACAAGGATATTTAACATGAATCCTGCATTAAAATAGCGTTTTCTCTGCCTACATCTAGGTCTGCCGGTGGTCTGTAAAAATAATACATCCTTCAGATTTCCTCCAATCATATCTGACAGTGAAGCAGGACCCACCTTTGAAAACAATGACAGCTCACATAATTCAATCCAGATTCTCCTAATCACAAATTATTTGCATTAAAGGACATAGGCCTACACAACAAAAACCAGAACATTGCACTCACAATACTGTATACTATCATAGGTGGCTGTTGTTCTTTTAGGGGCACTGGAACAAATTTGCCTTTCAGACACACAACAACATATTCGTGCCACTCTGACTGTGTGGCTAATGATAGAAAAACATCTTGACACGTCTCAGGGTGATGGTGGCAGGGAGTCCAGAGGCGTCACAAATTTGAGTGGGACACGACTGTAATGTCAAGAATAAATGTGTAGGAGAATGGAGAGGAAGTACCGTTGCAGTTTTAATGTAATTATACTATAAAAAGTGGCTGTACAGTGTTTAGGGAGAAAATTAAAAGATTTCAAGTAAATGAGAAAAGACACAGGCAAAGAAAACGATGGATTGTGAGTGGTGCAGGTAATAACACAGGACAGCGCAAAACTTAGCTCTCGTAGTTCACTCCAGATACTCACCAAAGTTCACAAATCAAGTTATTTGCATGAAAGGACACATCCAACAAAAACCAAAACATTGAGCTCACAGTATTGTACTTTTTAAGGGGCACTGAAATCTTAATTTGCCTTTAAGATAAAGAACAGCATATTCTACGGTAGCGCCAATTCAACCATGTTGGGAGATGGAGAGGAGACGAGAGAAATGACAAGAGCAAATGTGGTAGATGGATTATGAGTTGAGCAAGTACTAACGCAGGACTGTGCAAACTTACATTAGCATTTATCCAAATAGACGGCTTCTGCAGATGAACAGTTTCCCAAAAACAAAATATTTTTTTTACATGAGAGTTTCAGAAGTAGCTCACCAACTTTAAGAGTGCAGAGAGGAGGAGAGGAGTATATATAAACATAACTTTATTTAACTTTAAAAAGGTGAACATACACAGTGTGCTTATAGAAGTTTTGTCTTTGCAGTTCTTACCACTACAAGCTACCACACTGCAGTCCATCTGCTTTAAGTTTTTATTCAATTTTACTACCTGTGGTGTCCTCACAGCTCAGGTGTGTAAGAGGTTGAAGACAACTTAATCAAAACGTACCTGGTTGGAAGCTGGGACTATTGTTGCATGCCATTTTAACTTCTAAGCTAAAATGGCCCTTCCATTGTGCCATTATTTAATCTAATGATCCATCATTCAAGCTAAATGATCTTACGACCGATAAAAAGTTTATTCTACCTGGTTTGATCCAATTTTAGTCGAACACTGACATCTTTAAACTCCAAGCTTTCTCAACTTATACTTAAAAGTGAAACCAGGATAAAAAATCATTCGCAGTCAACTTGTTCAGTGCGTTTCTGCCAATACATCCACCTGAATTAATTATGTTCACTGTCCTTTTTAAAACAGATTACATAAAATCTACCATGAGAAACACTTGTGAGACGTAAGTGTCTTGCTCATGGACACTTAAACATATGGACAGGAGGAGTCTGTAATAAGGTAGATAATAAAGATCCCCCGAATATTGTGCCATGTGGATAAATAGTCTTTCAAGCAGTTGCTGAAGTCAAAGAGACTCCAGGTTGATGTATACAGAATATTGACAAGTGGTTAATTAGACTGTATGAGTCTGTGTTTTAGTTTCCTTGAAACAGTTTACTAGGTGGGTTAAGATCTGAACAATAAAACATAGCAGGAATGATGGGTGAACTAGAGGCTATCAGAAGTTTCTGCAGGGATGACAAAGAGAAAGTATTAAAAATCTCCCTTAATGGGTAATTGTGGTCTTTCTGATTTTATACATCCATTTGTGAAAAGGAGAGAGCAGGTTATCATTAAGCATCTGCCTCCAGCCTCTACAGGGAAGATGGACTCGCTCAACATGTGACATGCTCTGCAAACAGTGCACCTGACAGCAGCTTAGCTCCATTCTACTTCTGTCACTCATACTGCTCCCACCAACTGTCACCCACAAGGCACAAGAGGAAACCTCTCACTTCAGAGATTTTTGTTTGTTTGTTTGTTCTCTTGTTTGGAGTTTATGGAAACTGGGCTGTAGGATAGTCAAGAATATTTACTTAAAAGAAAAACTAGAGAAGGAAGTTTTCAGCATTTGTGCAATTCATGCTTTTTCCAATTCCATGAGACACAGACTTAGCTATTCTTAGCAGTACATACAGTAAAAGCACTCTATAAAAGTTTTAGTAGAAATTACGTTTGTTTTAGTTTTCAGTAGCCTGCTATAATTGCCCTCATGTCACTGTCAGTGTGTCAGTGTCAGTGTTTGAATATGAAGTCCTTAATCCCTTTCCCAACATTCTACTGACCAGATGAGAAGATTTCCTTTTAAGGCCAAACACTGTGCATTCTATTTGAGTCTGGGAGCATTTTTTCCTTTGGCACTATAATATAAAAATGCCCTCATGGGTTTCTAGGCAACCTGTGCTTATGAGGATGACATGAGACAGGGTCGAGTTGCACACATGCAAAGACAAAAGTACACACACAAAAATCTGTAACCCCAACCACAGCCTAAGATCAGCCACCCTGCTGAATGTCACACTAATAAAAGTGGACAGATTGCTATAACTGATAGCAGTTACACTTCAAGGCAGCAGTAATAACATCAGCTCCTTGCTCCACAGACACAAAAAGAGGCCTGAGACACCCCCCTCCAAAAAAAAGAAAAAAATGAAATTCAGCTGCATAAATAACTGCACTGCTTCACCACAGAGTCTGCTAAAGTGAACACACTGTCGTCTTGGTACTTTACGGTCAGCTATAAAAGTACCCGTAATTCTCATTTTGAAGGAAAAAAAACAGATGATAGTAGCACCATACCTCCTAAGAGCTCAAATAGCACCAACATCGCGCCAAGAGAAATATCCAAATGCATTTTAATCCTCCCATTTCCATCGACAGTTAGTGGAATAAATATGAGAGGGACATCAGCAGTTTCAGAGTTGAAACAGGGTTTCAAGTGAAGCTCAGCAGCTTCAGGAGCCGCTCCAACAGACACTGGAACTGGATCCTGACTCAGTCTGGTTCAGTCAAGGGGATCGAGCTGGTACCTGACACCCATGCAGTGATGGCCAGCAAAGCATCAGGGGCTGCTTAATAATGAATGAGCAATGCCTGCGGATAGGCACAAACACACACCACATGGTTAACAGGGAGTCACACTGACATAATTGAAGACGGACTTGCAGCGTGGTCAGGTAAGAGTAGGGTATACAACCATAATCAGTCAGAGCAACTTGACACATGTTGCTTCCAAAGTACTCTGTCATCACCCTGCAGCACTATGCACTTAATTCACAGCAGACAACGAGTGTGTTTACTGCTAATTTATACTCAGACAGATGCTGTCTAGTCCTATTAAAGTTCCTTTTATAGTTTTAATGCAACTGCAATAAAATAAGAGACAAGACTGAGGACATCAAGTGGGACAGAAATTCTGCAAGACTGGTCAGTTACAGTCCAGTGTTGTGTTCAAAATAACAAGATTGATGGGTGTTGTCATGTATGACTTCACCTCTACCAAACCCTCCTCACAATATATAGTATGATTGGCTAAGAAGAAGTCCTTGTGGCAAAGAAGAGGGAAAAACCCAATGGGAGCCGAGCCCCGCCCAGCTCCAAAGAACAAAAGCAGTAAACTTTTACTCACATCAGCTGAGTCATGTCAGAGTCAAAAGGATGTCAGCAAACTGAGGTTAAAAGCAGGAGACAGGAGTGATACCACTTAAAAATCTGTGGTTTTACTGACTGGGCCTTTGTCAAAACTGAGTGCAAAACACTGAAATCCAGACACAACACATCTAAAACCACTGTGCCACGAGGTATGTGGCCAGTGTCCCTAAAAAAGTACTGAAGAATTTGTGCAAAACATATCATTCTCTGATTTTTTTTAAATCCTGGCAACACACTAAGGCAATGTTCAGTTTCCCTGGAGGACTACACACTCAAATATTATTATAAGTGCAATGTTGTTTGTGCAATAAATTCACAAAAATATTGCACGACACAAACAGCAAACACATGTGGTGAGGACTCCCTGGTCCGTGGTGTTTGCCCATGATTATGATAATCGTTTTTTTTGTGTGTGTGATGACTCCTCCAGCTGGGCTACAGGTGTCCTTGCTCTATTTTTGCTTGTGTTTTGGTTAATGGGCCTGGTGTGTTCTGCCCTTAAATACCCCCCATTCTGCAGCCTCTCGCTGGGTGAGGTTCCTCCACCTGGCAGACCTGTGGGCAGCTGTGGCTCCTTTGGGTTGTGTAGATCTTTCATTATAATGTTTGACTTATGTTTCTTTCTATTTTTATAGAAATTATTTTTATTCTACAAATTACTTTTCTCAGCTACCAACACATGTTCTCTCCTCTCTTGTTACAGTGTTTTTCGGGTTGTAACATTGGTATCATGGTTATATGTTGAGATACATGCTGCCTTGAGGTGGATATTGCACCTTGTCAATTTTTCTAACAATTCTCTGATGATACAGATATCGAGAGGGAATCAAGACACAGCTGCAACACATCCACAGGACAGTATTTTAGTTGCCTCAAAATAAGTAACCCCTGACATTGCTTCACCATGTATTGTTTGTTTATAGCCACAGTCTTTCTCTCTTCTTAACATTATGGTTTAATGAAGCCTCTTAAACTTAACGCTGATGACGTTTTGATATTTATAACAGAGCCTACCACCTCTGCTCCAAGTCTTATTTCATTATTTGTCTCTTTGGTGTCATTTTTGGTTACAAAATCAATTTCTCAAAATCTTTCGCAATGGCAAAGAGCAGCCTCAGAGACAGAACAAATTTCTTAATTTCCCTTATGTTGGTCTATGTCAGGATTCAGATTACTCCAATGGTTCATCAGATATTTAATTCAATTTTAGTTGCTGAGTCTCAGGTTGACACTGCACAGTGGTAGAAAGACTCCTACTGAAAGCTCATTGTCTTCCCTACGTGTAGTAATCACAAAAAAATAGTACTTGCTGGGTCGCAAAGTGTTGTTATCCATCGCAACAGGTCCATTCTTTTATTTAATATTACATAGTTTTCGATAATGAGGGGTTTTTGGTCCGCCAGAGCTTGAAGTTCCTCTCAAGGCAAACGTGGCGCTGCCAGTGAGCAGAGTTACTGAGAACAGGCATGGCTGGCATTGGGTATAGTACTTGGACACCCCAGGAGATAAAGAGAATGTGCAATCTATTTAAATGGGAATCCTTGTTGCTATTGGAATATATTGAAATAAAATATAATCTCTCCAGATACCATTTCTTTAGATACCTCCAAATCAGAGATGTCATAATCAGAAAAAAACCCTTCCCATATGAATGCCATGATATCACCAATAGAGCAGCTACTGCTTCAGTGTCAAACTAAAAAATCCATTACTTGGTTTTATAGTGTCTTAAGTCAGACTGATGTGTTAAATGTTCCAGATGCTGCAAAAACGCGGCAAAATGACCTTGGCCTAAATACTGATTAGGATAAATGGGATATCATGCGTAACCATACAAGGAAGACATCAACGTGTAATTGTGCTGGATTGTTATTTATAACAATCTATTATTATAAAACCCTGCTCCCCTTGTAAATCTCTCCCAGTCAAAGACACAAAACGAACCCTCAAATCTCACCTTTGTGTTAAAATGTAAAATCTCAGTAGGGACTTAAACACAGTGTGTCTGGTTCTGTCCAAAAATTAAAATATATTGGGTTGACACTCTACAAGATATGAAAAAAATAAGTCTTGCTGTAGATCTGTGCATGAATCCTCTCTCTTTACTCCCAGGTCACCCATGTCAAGATGCTACTCTTGGTACTTGCTCTAACAGACTGTACGATATCCTTGCTGCAAGGAAGAATTTCATCTTGTCATGGATAAGACAAACCACCTTCCCGGACAAACTGGCATAAGATGATTATGGAGTGTTTTCCTCTTGAATACTTGACCTTTGCTTCACTCCACAAAGGGACAATTCATGAAAATATGAACTCCATACCTCAGTTTCTCAAACTCTACTGTGGCATCAACACTTGTAAGCATTTTGCTCGACTAAATATGGACACTGGCCACTTCGGGGGGAAAAAAAGCACCTATAGATTGCACTGTTGTTTTGTTTTCATATCTGTGCTTTTGGTACTATGATACTATAACACTGGTTGTACAGACCAGTGTTGTACTGAGCTGTTCATTTTTGCTGTTTGTGAAAAAGAAGAATAGTCAAAAATATACTTTCAGGAAAAAAAAAAGCCCCTTGGATGAGTGTAAACAGATGCTCAACATAACATAGATGGTACGTTTCTACCTGGCAGCAAGTTACTCTGAGCTCTCAGTTGTTTTAAGGGAAGTGCTCAGACTCAGTATGAGTTCTTAATAAAACAGCACGCCATCAGCCTCCTGAATGAGAAAGCTCCATATAAACAACAACAGAATACTCTTGACGGTCATTACTTTTACTTTGGAGCATGATGTTTACGAGTGTGGAAAATCAACATGTCTATCAAGCTTCCCTGCAGTTTCAATCACGCAATATTCAACTAGTTGTTCTGACCAAGAAATCTGATTGATCAACAGGACATTTAGAATGTGCTCAAATCAGCATGACAGCATGCATTACTCATCAATTAAAATATCACTCTGACCCATATGTGTAGAATTTTCACATTTTTTCTTAAACTGCTTAATGAAAAAAATTCTTTCATCTTTGAATTTTTTTTTTCTTTCCCTGGCCCTAATACATGGCCCTAATTGTCTTTACACATTATTTTGATGTGTCATTAAAGGGTTTGTGGCATTTTTTATGTTACTTACATATTTTATGGTGCATTTATTGTTTTCATGTATTTTGATAGAAGATTTTCCTTTCAGGTTTATTATTATTATTATTATTATTATTATTATTATTATTATTATTATTATTATTATTAACAACAACAACAACAACAACAACAATAATAATAATAATAATAATAATAATAATAATAATTCCTTTTTTAACTTTTTGCCTCCGTAGTCTTTTGTGCTCATTTATTTATTTATTTATTTTAGTTAAACTTAACTATTTTGACACTCTAACACACACTTGGTATATAACAACACTGCCATAACATGCTGTATTATTAACAATAAAAGTGCACAGAGAAGCAAGTCCATCGCTTTTCCATCATTGTCTGAAATATTATAGCTAGAGGTTTAAAGCTAGTGATAAATTCTTGAGAAATGTCTTCTGCTTCTAGGTTGGACTTCAGGCATGTGGCCAAAACAATCCTTTGAAGCAGACTCCCGACAGCAGCAGGAGCTCTGAACCCTCAGCATCTCTGCCTGATCTTCTCCTGTCAATCAAGAGGAGAATGACCTCACTGGCTTTTATGTCACACAGCTTCTTCAGTTAGATGGAGTACCTTGGAAATGGCATTGGCCCAGTTACAGCCCACATTTACATGTCAGAGAGAGGAGGCTGCTTTGGAGTCAATGACGATCCATACGCACAATTTATAGACAGCTGTCTGTCTATCCATCTCCGCCCACGGGCACCTACAATTTAAATTTATGACGTCATACAAGATGCCAGGATCATAAATAAACCTTGAATGGATAGCAGGTTTAGCATGTGAGTGACCTGATATTAGGGGCCACACACAAAATGGCTGAGAAAGAGAGGGCAGAGAGGGATGAGGAGGAGGAGGTAATAGCAGCAATTCCTTAGGAGCCAACTCTACAGCTGTTTGACATTAGGAGTGGGAGTAAATTAGGTGGGCTGGGTCCGTGTGTGTAGGTTTTGAGGAGAAGGGAAGAGTAAGAATCAGGGGTGGAGGAAAGGTCCACTGCCCAGATCTAAGCAGAGGAACACAGGCACTATTTCAGGGCCGGGTGGAATGTTTCAAGGCGTTTTCCTCTGACTGTTTTTCCAGCACTGGACTAAAGACTCATGCAGGGTAAATGGGGCACACAATGTGATAAGTAAATATCGGCTGCAAAAATCACAAGGTATGCAAGAAATGCACCATATGTTTTCACAGAGCACACACGTGGCACTTCAAAAAGCCATTTCACAGCTATTTTTTCCACTTTGGGCACAAAAAGTAAACACATGTGAGTGTTTTGTGGGTAATTAGTACGGAAAAGCCGTCTGCCATGTCTCATTTGAGCCTTACAGAATATTCTTAGATAATACAGAATATTCCTAGAAAAAAATACTTAAAAATGTGATTTCACAGTTAGATAATTCCCATTTAAAAGGTGTAACACCTACTCTGACAAAATAATTGCTGTCATTAAACCACAATTTTACAAATCACTTGAGTTTCATTTAGTTTCAAAAGTTTAATCCGAGGACATAAAAATAAAGGTGTGTAGCAATAGTAATTCTATTCACAATGTCAAATATGAAAGAAATGTATATGATAGGGCTGAAAAAATTACTTAATTGGTCAATCCAAAGAAAGTAATCAACTATCTTCCTTCAGCCTGTCACCTTGATCTCTTAAAAACTGTGATGTACCTTATTTTTATGACTTTTTGACATTTCATTGACAAAGCAAAAATTACATAAAAATTGACTGAGAAAGCAATCTGCAAGTTCAACCGTAAAGAAATTCAATATACGTGACCATCCCAGTCATGACATTATAACTTTAAACCACACTGAACATTTTCTTAAGGATTTTAATAAGGAAAATGTCATTTGAAGCTGAACAGAAAAATGCTCCTTAAGTTCTAAAGTCACATGATAGCTAACATTAACAGTTAAGACATCATAATAGCTGTTGGTTTTATATTTTCAGACACCACCCCTGAACACTGACAGTAGTACAAGCAGCAGAAGCAGTAGAAGACAGTAATAGTAAGTCCCCAAGACTTCTTAAAGTTTTCTCCACAGCATCAAGACTTTTGCCGAAGTAGGAGGGAGTATTGACATTTTTATCTCCAGTGAATCACACAGCAAACAAAAGCACAGAATTACTGAAGTCACCATTTCCTCCCATGATCTCCCCAATGAACAGCAACAGGAGCCACACAGCAAACAGCAAACACAGAAAAGACAGCTAAACAGACCAAAGCCCATGACCTCCCTCCAATTAGCAGATGGAAATAGGAAGAAAAGAAGAGTGCAAAAAAAAAGAGGTCAACCCAAGAGAAGCTACACACTGACGAAATAATTCAACTGGTTTGATATTGATTTATCTCCCAGCCTCAGGCCCCAGAGAGGCTGCCATATTGGGCCCACCTACGCAAAAATTTATACCTGCACTCTCTTAATTGAGCCCCCACTCTGAAGAGAGAGCCTCCTCTGAGTCATGAGCTCTATCGCAGTGATGTGTCAACAATCACTGATAACAACAACAAAGCAACATCAAAGATGTGTACATGACGAATGTGAAAAGTCCATATTTCATATAAAATACATCAAAGTTGGGCGTTCCCATGAGTTTTCCCGTGTGCTGCATCATGCTGTGGTCCAGCATTATTCAGAGTGTATGAAAACAAAGCTTAGTAGGTGGGGGAGCTGTGGGTTTTAAAGCTTGTTACAAATGTCCAAACATATTCCAGAAGTTTCTTTTGTGTTCCACATTTTTCATTACTTGAATTTGTTGCTTGGTTGAATGAATGCTTAAGTCAACAGCAGGACTTTTTACACAACTTCCTTTGATCACAGTTGTTTGGAAGCCATAAAATCTGCCTCTTTGATTAATGTCAGAGACAGGCAGCCGGCTCCATGGGGAGGAAGATGTTGTCTGTGCTCTACTGAGGTCAAAGGCCAGAAACTCAAAGGTAGCAGCAAGAGTCAGTGTTGTTTCTGTAGCCTTGCAAGTGTAGAAATGAACATTAATCATTGAACCGCCCTGCTAGTGTCTGTTTTCTAATAGCTCTTAAGTGCTGCTAAGAGTTTTGGTTAGGGCTGTACAATTAATCGAAAATTAATCGATATCACAATATGGCCCACTGCAATTTTCAAATCGCATCAAGGCACGATTATGTTAAAGGGGAAATGTGTGTCAAAAATGTAATTCAATTCAAATATTGTGGTCCTACAGAGCTGTCTTGGCCCACACATTACATTCTACAGACTTAAGAAAACATCTTTGTTTGGTAGAGATCCCTGCAATAATCACAGTATAATCATTTTCTTATCTTTTTTTTTAAAGAAAATGAATATAAGGACTTAAAAATTCAAATTTTCACTGCAATCACTGCATTAGTCCAAATAATTGCAATTAGATATTTTTTCAAAATTGTCCAGCCCTGGTTTTGGTACCAAGAATGTTTGCACAATGGTGTTTTTAAATGGCACCAAAAGATACTTAGAGGCAGAAAACTGTACTCACCACATAAAAACCCTGTTAAGTCTCCTCCACACCGGGCTGACTGTCGGGGGTCAGGACTTGTCAGGGCTGTCAGCAGTCGAGTTATTTTGGCCGATTTAACTTGTAGAATCAGGGTCAACTCATTGCTGAGAGAAATCACTCTGACTGGCTGTTCAGGTAAGCGGACCAGTGCATGAAAAAGACACGAAAACAGAGAGGGAAAGCCCCCTGAGAATGTCACTGTAGTTTCCACGATTACACACATTTAGCGCTGCTCTTCCTTATTCTTCTCCTTTGCCTCTCCACTAGGCCATTTGTAACTTTTTATCAGACATATTATCAGTCAAAGGAGCAGCTATATTAGCTAGAATGAGTTAAAAAAATGCTGCTTAATCATAACAATGGTTTGTTTATCGGTGGAGAGGGATTTGTCTTAGCGCAGGCGCAGCACATACAAGCCTGTTGGTCGCCAGCTGTTGTCTTTGTGATGTGAACAGTGTGACAGCTGCGGACAAAACACAATGAAGCAGCCAATCTTTGTTGTAGCTTGTTCTTTGTTGTCAGTTTGGTGTGTAGGAGCTTTTAGAAGACAGTCTGAAAATGTCTGCAGAGAGTCATTCAAGCTTTATCCAAGCACTGAATTTCAGGTAAGTCTCTGGCATTTCAGTTGAGCAGATGTCACTCACCTGAGAGGTCAAATGTGAGCTGTTTTCTTACATTATCCTAGGGGAGCTTTGATTCAGATGTGGCTGTGTATCAGTCAGTAAGCAATGGCGCCGTTTTTAAAGGTTTATGTATTCAGGCCCCCAAAACACTGTCATGTGAACACATGCCAAGCCACAACAAAAGCTTGCAGTTTTACGCAAAACCCCTTGTCATGTAAACGGCTCCTCATTGGGGGAAAACAAAAATGACCCAGGCCTCACTCCCATGAGGCCACACAGACACAAAGACAAAAGTTTATGAAAATAGCAACGGGCAAAGAAAGAAACAGCCTCTTTTAGAAGAAAGAAGCTACTAATGAAGAATGACAAACACTTGGCAGGGCTCAGATCCATGTGTGGGATCTTGAACACCCCTTGAACATGAGTCAGTCTGCTACCTATTATAATAAAACAACTACACTTGGTAGCGGGTTTGACTATCTTAATGTTGAGCATAAAGCTAGTGGAGTGGATATGAGTACACTAGTGTATAATACACAAATGCTTTATTGGTTATAAACTCAAAAACCAGACTCTAGTGGAACAAAGTGCAGCTTCACGTGTCCACCTCAGTCATGCCCTCATTTATAACATTGCTCATCAGACTGCACTGCAAGGCCTTGTGCTAACGTCTCAGACAAAGAGTGTGGGTTTGAGGCTGAGGACAGAGGACATCTTTTACAAACCCTATGATTCTCCGCCTTTGAGGAAAAAACCTAATTAAACAGTCTGAGAGCACAGTGAGGGTCACACCTACATGTGTGGTTCATGTTAACCACGCTACGCCCTCCTCAGCTGCTCACCAGGCCGGCGAGAGGGAGGTGCATGGCAGAGAAAAATTACCAGCCTTTTATGATTAGAAAGTCTCTGAACAGATGTTTTTGGGAAGTGGTTGTCATACTTTGTCATCTGTTGATGCTAAAGGAACCATTGAAGCAAGTTTAAAGCATGGAGTTCTTTATGTATTGTACAGCTAATGCAGCCATCATTTACTTTTAGTAGTGATAAAAGCAGCGATCATTACCCTGCATTGATTTTTGCTTAGTATATTGCAACCAGTTACTTTGTAAGACTTGTGTAAAAGTAATCAGTCGCCAAATGGCTTCTCAGTGGTTAAAAAGCAAGACAGTTTAAATACAAAGAACAAACTGTTTGTGGCAACTTGAGTTTTCCACACCCTTAAATTACTTATTACAATATTAATTTCTTCTGAAAGATGCGGAAATGCCTTATTTGTCAGTGTATGAGCTTTTAGGAATGGTGCTAATATATGAGCAGGTGCAGATCAGTCCAGCAGTGCTTATATAGGAAATAAACCCAAAATAAGCATAATATGTAAAAAAAAAAAAAAAAAGAGAGAGAGAGAGAGAGAGAGAGAGACAAAGAGACAGGGAGACAGAGAGTAGACTGCATATTGGAAAACATAGTGAAATATCTTTCTTAAAATCTTTAAATGTCTCATTGTCAAATGGAAACCTTCACATTTCTCCACCAACACCAGATCACACAGACACACAGACCTACACACACACACACACACATTCACACAGAAGCTGGTCGTAAAGATGTGCTGTGTCCTGATCTTTGTTTTGATTCAGTCTCAGCTTCCATCACTCCCACTCAAACAAAATCAGTCCACTTCAAACAGTTAGAGCCACTTTAGTGTTCAACTCAAGCATAACTAAGACCCAAAATATATCTTTTTATCACTGAGATCACTAAGCAGCAGCCCGAAAAGATCATTCTTATTTATCTTGCTAGCATCCCATCCTACAAAAGTGGTTGCTAATGGATAAACAATGTATGGGTGATTGAAATATGAGTTTACCTGCTTACTTACGTGTGAAAGCTGTCATCAGCTTTGAATGAATGCTAATGTTGCTCTGTCTCTGCTGAATGTGTGAATTGGCAACTGTGTTTGCTAACAAGCTGCCACATCAACTTTAAAAGGTGATGTCATCATTGTGTTTACCGCCTTTTGCACTGCCTCCTAGTGGACAAGAATAACCTGATCAACATTTAAATGGTTGAAGTTGGAAGCTATTGAGAAGGATACTTAAATGTTTAGTATCATTCCAAGGTCATCAAATACAGACGCTTTGGTGTTTCCGTTCCCTTAGTAATCTATTTTGATGGTTTTGGTGTGACTTGACCAGACCTGTGGTGCTCAGAGGGCCAAGACAGAAATGTCTTTTTCTAGAATTCATGTCCAGGTTACTCAAGATAATTCAAATACTTCATTGTGAGCTGTTTGATGGTTTGATGTTGGAGCTACTCTTCCTACTACATGTGCCAAACACATCACTGTGCTGAAGGAGGCAAGCATCTACTCATGGACAAAAGGTTTGTGCTTATGATAGCATGGGATGTCAACAATAACTGCAAAACATGTCTTTACCCAACCTGATCATATTTTTAATGCTTTACATTTTTAATTGCTTGCAGTAGCATAACTAAATAAAATTTTGTCTCATTAGCCCATTTTTTGTGCTTTATCAGACTTTTTTTTCAAAAATAATAGTGTAAAATAAAAAAAAAACAACACACAAATACGTCTTTAATTTAAAAGGTGCCACTGTCCATATAACTTCAAGGTTTTTGAAAATCTGAGCATACGGCTGCCCTTTCAAATCAGAAGCTTTTAAGTCATAATGCTTCTTTCAGGTTTTGAAAATCATGAGGGTGTCTGTGATTTAAAAAAAAAAGCAAATTTGGACATTGGTCAAAAACACTTTTATGAAAAAAAAGGGCTTTTGCATCAGTTATGTTGCCATTAATTTAAATGCAAAGATATGAAAGCACTGTAAGCACCTTGCACTGTGCCATTACGGCATCAGCCGCTGAAAAATACCATTAGCAATGTCTGTCAGACCTTGAATCAGCCGAGAGGTTGAAGTATTGTTTTTGAAAAAGGGTTTTCTTATATTATTTTCAAATTTTCTTTTTAAATGACATGCTGCAAGAAGAGTCATGTTATCTAAAGTGAATTGGATAAACTCCACAAACTATTTAAGTTTCCTGTAACTTCATTACAAGTTTCAAAGTTCCTCACAGCATGGTTTTCAACATTTCCAGAACTTGAGAGGACTGATCTGGTTTCCAAACTTACCCATTCTCTTGGTCAGCGACTGAAAGGTTAAGTGTTCCCAGGAGGGTTCATAGCTGCATCTCGTGGTTCTTGTCCTCTTCACTGCGAACCCTCTGTCTCTGTCCTCTTTTTCACCTAGTCTCACTGTGTCTCTGTCTTGCTCTGTCTCCAGTCTTGGAGCACAGCTGGGCCAACCACCACCAAAGCCTGCTGCAGTACGACTGCTCAGACTCTGAATGGCCCTAAAGGTTTTTCTTGGGGAGAAAAAGCCCACATCCCACTGTCAGTCAAGCAGCGGAGCATAGTTTCAGCTGGGCCGCGATCCAGACAGACATGAAACTATTCTATTTCGGTCTACCATATGAGCAGTGGTGCTGTTCAAAGGAGGGGGGAAGAAAGATTCTGTGGTGGAGCATGTAATTGCAGAGTGACCAGTTATGGAGGGATGTAATTGCAGACCTCATCAGATGGAGAGAAACTGCCAACAAGAAAAGGTAAAGGACTTTTAAAATAAAACTTTAAAAAAAAAGAAACAAAACAGACCACATAAATAAATAAGGAGCTGGGTTCCAGATGTGGCAGCGAAGGGAGGGAGGGGAAAGGAAGAAAGAGAGGGAGGGACAGAAAAGAGGGCCAGATGAAGGAACTGCCATGGCAGCAGAATGAAATCCCAGTTCTGACACAGTGAAAGAGTGTTTACCTTCCCAGGAACAGTCGCACAAGACGGAAAGGGGGATCGGGGAAGGTGAGAGGATGTCGGGTCGGCCTTATGTTGTTTCTGGACCATTACTATGAATGCTCCTGGGTGTCTGGTTTCACATCAGCCTTGGAAATCACTACCTTATGGAAAAATTGGGAGCTTTAAAAATGAGGAAGGAAAATGAAAATATAAGCGGCAGTCGGCTGGTTCCCATTACGTGCAACACTCAGCTGCTGTAATTAATATCACTACGTATTCGTGAGTGAATAATTACAATGTGATAATGTGAAGGGAGCGGCTCCACACACACTCCCATGTGCACATAAGGGCCTGTCACTGTATAGAGTCAAAAATATTAGCTTTAGCTTAAATCTGAATGTAAACAGCTAATTTCCTCTAAAATCTTACCTCATTTCCTGGCAAATGCAACTCGGCAGTGCTCACTGAAGAACATTTTGAAGTACATTGCTATGTGTGAAGGTAATTCTGAGCAATCACATTATTCAGAGGACTTTTATTATTTTTTCTTTTCTATATGTGGTTAGCTTAGCTTAGCGTAAATTTGGAAGCAGTAGCAAACAGCTAGTAGCCAAACAAAATAGAAGCCTACTAATAATTCCGTGTATCAATCCATCCATGTGTTTTTGTTTGTTTGTTTTAATCAATAGGCAGACTTTAAAATTTTGGGCAAAGTTAAACTAGCTGTTTCCTCCTGCCGCATGTCTTATGCTAGGCTAAGCTAAATCACTTGCAGCATATAGTATGTGTCTTCTCCTGTAAGTCTCAGCAAAAAAGCCATTTTAGCAACCAAAGTAAAATCAGAACTTCTAAGGTTTGTACAAGAAGTAAAAAACAACTCTACTGATGCAAGACAAAGCAAATTTGTTTGCATTATTATTATTATTATTATTATTATTATTATTATTATTATTATTATTATTATTATGTCATGTGACGCACTTCAAATGTTTAGTTAAGACATTTAAAAACTTAAGCAAACACCATTTCCCATAAGACCCAGGCAATTATTTCCTAAAGTAGGATCCGGAGACCTTTATGCATCCTTGAGTGATTCCCAGGGTGTCCCCAAGAAAAAGGGGAATCCCCTTTTTTTTAAACTGTAATTACATCCATATTTAGCACAAGGAAACCATGTATGACTCTGATTGTGAGTTTTTATACACTTTCTATTATAAATTGTCTTTTAAAAAAAAAAACAACTTACCAGATGGGAAACAAAATCGTGTTAAAATGGGGTCTGCGATGTAATTTGTGCCAGTTTAGGGGTAATAAAGTTCGAGAACCACAACCTTACAACGGCAGGTTAAATGTCAGTATTTGACAGAAGAAGTGAGTAGTTCAGATGTGTCTGTACTGACAGCAGGACAGAGAGGACTGAACCGAACCTGAACAGAACTTTTAGACGACAGAGATTACAACCAGAAAGTTGAAAAAACTTCATATCTGAGCTGCCAAGCCTGTGCTCTTTTTATGGTAGCTTTATTTTTCATGTGCTCTCAAAGTAAGTCAATGTTAAACATTTGCTGAATGACAAAAGTTTCCATTTCTTAAGGAGATTTGTCTTGGAATGTGGACTGCAAAGTCCAGGAAGATGCTTCTTTTTTTTTTTTTTTTTT
>JAQLOL010000023.1:26035145-26047712 GCA_029783665.1 Naso thynnoides
CCCCTCATTCGAAACTAGGGCTGCAACTAACGATTGTTTTCATTATCAATTAATCTGACAGTTATTTTCACAATTAACTGGTTTATCATTTATTCCATCAAATTTAAAAAAAGTGGGAAAAATGCTCATCTTAATTTCCCAGAGCCCAATGTGATGTCTTCAAATCACATCTTTTGTCCAAACAACAGCCTGAAACACAAAGACTCCTCATTTATTCTCATGAATGACTCAGACAGGAGGCAAATCCTCACATTTAAGAGGCCAAACCAGCAATTCTTTGTACTTTTCTGTTTGAGAAATGACTAAACTCATCAATCGATTATCAGAATATTTGGCAATTAATTTTCTATCGATCGATATGTCACTTATTCAATTAATCTTTGCAGCTCTATTCGAAATGTTCTCTGCAGTAATGAGAAGCTGATGGTCTGCTCCAAATAAGATGTTTCCTTTTGTTAATGTGAATCTGACACATTTTTGGTAGCTAGGAGAATTATCAGTTTGATTTTCTTTTGTAAAATTTCTCAGTGGAGGCACAAACCCACCTGTCTGGACTGTGGTGGGCGCTGGAAACGATGTTCTCCATCACCAGCTCGGTTTCCCTCAGTTTCTCCTGCAGCTGAGCCAACTCAAAGTCAGCTGGAGGGGGAGAGAGAAAGAGAAAGAAAGAAAGAGCTATATGCACAAGTTAAAAACTCAATCTGAGCTCAAACAAACTACAGAAGAGAAAAAAACGATTATGGTGCAAAAACTGGCAGTTACAATCACTTGGAAAATGTATAACTCGTCTCTTCAGTCTGGCCGGACGGCAGTTCCTTTTACTGTACGACGCTTTATGGAGATCAATATGCCGGAAAATAAGCAACATTCATTTTTTTCTAATTACGTTAATGCACCATAAAGACAAACATCAGCCTTGAGATTTTAAACTGGATGTGACTTAATGCATATGAGACTCACACACACACACACACACACACACACAGAGCCACAGAAAATCCTTCATTGATCAGAAGGAAACGATCATTGATGGCTTTTCTTACTTTCCAAAGGCTTTTTTCTCATGAGATCAAATCTTTTCCAATTATTTAATAACTGCAACTTCATTACATCAAAACTTCAGAACTGTGAAGCAAGAAAATCAAAGCACTTTAATTTTCTTTTGTTCAATTATTGCAGCTAGTACTGATTTCAGGGGAACTTTCAAAGTTTGCCCCTCATCCTCCATTACTGTCCTCATCTGTTTTGCAGCACTCAGTGGATAACAACTTAAATATTTATACTGCTCATTCCCACACAGCAGCAGTAGAGTATTTCCCCAGAAAAGTTCATCAAATTGAATTAAGTTGGTAGATGATTTTGTCCCAAAAAATCAAGAAAAATAAAGTCATTTCAAAGACAAAAGAAACAAATGGAAGTAAGAGCTAAATTTTTCAAAGAATGAGCGACAGATACTCACTGATCTTTCTCTTCATGTTCTCAGATCGAACCGAGGGAAACCTGCTCTCTGACTGTTTGCTGTTCCCCTTAGACGTGATCTGAAACACGGAGACAATGACAGCATCAGAACTCTCAAAACATATCAGAACAAGGTTCTCACTGTGCTTGTACTGAAATTATGTGCACATTGACTGTTAAGGTCTTTGTGGTTTAATTTTACTGCAATTTAAAATATTTTACTGATTAGATTTTAACATTAATTATTTCTGAATGTCCTTTGAAATTTACCAGGCATCGATACATTCCCTGAATTTTTATATCGTCACCAAAACTTTACTCCCTTTCCTCCTTTTTGAAAGAGATCTAACCCTGACTGTAGACAAACCATTTCTCCATAATATTTTTTCCATAAAATCAAGATTTTGGTAAGAAGATGAAAGACTGACACAACTCTCAAAACTGTACAGCAGTAATCTACCACTAGCAAACAGCTAGCTTAGCTTAGCACAAAGACTACAAACAGGTGGAAAAGTTAGCCTGGCTCCATTCATAAGTCTGGAGAGTCTGCTTTCCAGCAGCATCTCCAAAGCTCATGCAGTAACACTTTACATATATTTGTTTTTAAGGTGGCTGGGAAGTGCAGAACAAAATTAAAAAGTGTGAAACATTTTTACAAAGCTTGAGACATATTTGACATTTTGGATAACATTTTTTACATTTTCTAAAATAAAGTTACATATGTAACACACTTTTACCAAGGACAAGACAAATTTACATTTTTAGAAAACAAATTTTACAAGATGCAAAACACTTACACCAGTCCCGAAACAAATTTAAAAACAACAGAATCTCACCGGAGAGGGAATGTACCAAATACCTGAAGTGTATGAGTGAGCGGTCAATTAGTTTGTTTTTGCAGAAAGATTGTACGGAGTGCGTTTTTGGTGACCAAATGAACCAAATCATTTTGGAGAAACCATTTGAGCCAGTTGACACAATTTTGCTCATTTTGTTTGTGGTCTCTTTACACTTTTAAGTAAAGGTTGTGATTATTTTTACTCCACTTTTGTTGGCACAGTTCAGCAGTCAGCAGCTGTGCGTTGAGTCTCCAGTGTTTCACCTTAAACAGTATGTAGAGGATGTAGAGTAAAATCCCGAAGCCGTACACAGGGATGATCTGTCCTGCCAGGTTGGATTTGCCCCCAGTTCCTGCCCCGGTCCCTGCCCCCTTGGCCCTGGCTATGGCCTCGGGATTGTGAGCTCTGGAGAAGCCGGAGCCCGGAGCCCTCTGGCCTCGAGCCTCCGGTGGCATCTGACGGTGCATCATTGGAGGGAGGCGACCTGGACCTGCAGATGATGTGTGAGGAGGAGGAGATGGGAAAACATGACTGATTCACCACATATATTTAAGTACAACACAATCTGAACAGAAAGCACAATAATGTCCATGAATCTGTGACCTAACTTTTATTTGAAAAATCCTGCAGTCAGAAGGAACTACTTGGATGTGTGGAGTTGTTTCTACACCTTATACATAAGCATTATATTCCTGATTAAAAAAAACAAATGATGCAAATAACAAAAAAAATGACCACAAATGCATGTTTTACTCCAAAGACCATGAACACTCTTTATTATAGGTACACTACCCTTTTTTTAATATGAAGGCACATTTCCCCATTTTAAGAGAAACTTTTGTCACTAACAGACTTCAATCTGAGTTCAGAGGTAACCGTTTTTGCACTTCCTCACTTTTTAAGCCTGCAGCTACTGTAGATCATGACACATGTTTGGACTAAAGTGTTGGATAAATATTCTTACAACAACTATAAGAACAATACTGATTATGTGACGTATCAGAAGCAATATTAATAAAGGTTCTACAGAACTTTTATTTTCATGCACATAATATTTTTGTTGGGACTTTTGAAAGAGGTGATCACTCACCTGGTTTTCATTTTAGAGGCTGCAGCTTGTGATTAACTCTATTGCGTTACACAGACAGGTTTATTGTTATTTTTATTGTTATTATTATTATTACTTGTCTATCACATTTGCGAAGATAAAGATCAAAAGCGCTAGTTTTACCTGTACCCAGCCTACACTAGCTGCTGTGAGTGGGCACGTAATAATATCAGTTTAATATATCTATATGTCAAACTTTAACAGGTGTAAAGGTGTATTTGGCGCCCTCTTCAGGGAGGAAACTGGTAACTGCAGGGACGATGATGCAGCGTTGATGTGCGGTTTGAAATATTACACATTATGTCAATCTTGAAAGCTAACAAATTAGCAGCTTTAACCCTTCATCTCAAAGGCCGCCGTACACCGAGCGGAAGACATTTTAACGAACAAAGAGAAAGCGTGAAAGGTGACGCACCCTCCGGCCGCTCAGCAGCATCCTTCCTCCCGCGGGATAACAGCATTTTGGGAAGCAGCAGAGCGACGCACAGCACGAGACACGTCGCGAGGGTCACCTTCTGAAATGTTGACATCGCCATACCGGCAGGTGAGACGGTGACCTTCCTGTGGGAGAACGACGGTGTCCGTCGGGGTTACGGCGAGCAGACGGAGGAGACGCGAGCGGCTCGATGTTTCTCATCCATCGGCTGAACTTCCGTGTTGACTGGAGGAGCGGATGTACGCCGAAGCTGTAATAGATGTTTTTCACCACTAGTCGGCGATAAAAGACCATGTTAATGTTTTTACTGACGCTGCTAGGTTAGGTTGGAATGAATTATTTAGATAAGCGTTTACCGCTATGAAATATGTAATGGTGAATTTTTAACGAAATCAATAACTTCTAACAGGTCAAGAGCAATTTTATGTGATTTTTGATAAATGTTCATTGTTTTCATAACCTCATAGCCACTCAAGCTCCAAAGTACCAAAATAGTAGCCTGTAATAACAACCTTAAACTTTATTTACATTTTACACATCATTCTTTGGGTTAATGTTCATATGCAATTTATAGCATTTCTGCATAGCGTTCCCTTTAAAGTGCATAACTCTGTAAATAGTTTTTTTTTGGTACAGTATTAAGTTTTTAAAAAAGAACCTCTAAGATGAGGAGTTTTCAAATTATAGGATAATCTGATAATACTTTTCATCATCATCTTTGTTGCTTTATTTTGGTCGCTGTTTTTACTTAAATTAAACTGCACTTATAAACAGAAGCGGCACCTGATGTGCAGGCACTTATTATATCAGTTTTTATTTGCTTAGTAATATACACACTGCTATATTCTTATTTTTGTGCCATTTTCTACGGTGCTATTGCATCTCATTTCCTTCACAAGGTCAATTTAAAAATAATACATCTATCAACTTATTCCATGCATAGGCTATATTTTTATTTAAAGCATAAAATGTTGAGATTTTCCAAAGCAATTACTGAAAGTCTTCCTCCCCTCAAAAGTGTGTTTGTAACTCTACATGTATGTTTGTTTTTCAAAGTGCAATATAATGTGTGTGAAGACTGCAAGACACTATGTGTGCATACTCAAAGATTCTGATAGCAGAAAATGTATTTCAAAGGATTTGTAAGAAGTTTATTGTACTTTGTTGCTGTCATGGAAAGTGTAGAGGGGATCTTTAAATGGTTTTCCTCTCTGGTGTGACAGCTATGCACACTGACTTTGATCACCTCGGTTCTGTAATAATGAGCAGACAAACTGAAATTAAGATTTATTTTAATTAGCAAAGAAAAAATATTTTGAGATCAAAGCAAAACTATGGTGGGTTTAAAGTGCCACTTGTTTGAGCTGAGTCTTCAGAGTCGAGAGGCAGAGAGATGAAGGAGAAACAGTTGATCATTAATGATCGTTGAACCGAGTGAGACCGTTTTTGCAAATATGCCTCAGTTTGTTTTGGGGCGTCCTACGTGCCAGATGGATGGAGTTCAGCAACTGCCAGAATGATCTGACAGTCAGAGAAGGTTCAGAAAGACAACTTAGCATTTTTCTCTGTGATGGATGACTTGGTTGATGTTGGTTGATGCGAACTGTGGCCTGATTGGCTTCTCTCCATCCATCTAGTATTTCAAGTTGGGTGAATGGACTCTTTAAATTGTTTAGAGAATGTCACAAAAAGGGCAGAACCATCACAGTCCATGTTAAGTGCTCTGGAAAATATCCTCCTGATAGTTTCATGACTCCACTTTCACTTCCTGGTTGATCTCTGGTCCGTCTGATCAGAGGGATTTCAGGACTGATACCACACAGCTCTGTGATAACGAGTTTGATCGCAGGCTGCTGGAAAGACGTCCCATCAGTGTTGTTTCCACACATGGTTCAGTCTGAAAGAGCGAGCTGATGAGGCGACTGAGCTGTAGAGTTTCCTCGTCCAGCTGGCTCACAGTTGTCCCGCTCTGATCTGCAGAGGGAGGGAAAAAAATAGAAAACAGCTCCAGATCACTCTGTGTGGTTTCAGAGGTTCATTTGAAACATGTGATCATCTTTATGTGTCCACTAATTGCAGTAAGTTAGACAGAAAAATGATTTGTCTTATATTAAACTGTGGTAAACATAATGGTGGTGGGTTTTGCTACGGAGCAGTTTCAATTGAAAATGATATTTTTTTCTGTTGGAAATACAAACTAAACAGTTAGTCTTATAGTTCAAAAACAGAAAAATTGTGACTCTAATAGTAACTCAAGACTGGCTGAATGTGAAAGAAAGCTGCTTTTTACCGCAGCATCAGAGTCTTTGTTTAGCCTTCATTATCCCATTTTTACACACTGATCTTGGCGGAATTTAAGGCACGGGGTACCTTTGAAATACAATGAACTTATGCCATTGAGGTGGATTCATTCATTCCTCTTTGAGATTTTAAGGTTTCATTGTCTGATGTTATTTGTGAATCCTGTAATTGTTTTGATTCATTTTATTTCAATTGTTTGATTTTGATTGCTGGATGTCTGACTGTGTTATGCCTTCTTGTTTGTTGTTCTCATGTCTCTTATAACTAAGATCTCGATTTAAATGAGCCCTCCTGATTATTTCAAGTTGCCATCTTCAAAAAAGTCAACCAGGGGTCTTGACTTGCCCGAGAAACCCTCACGTTACAAACATTGTCTGCATTGTTTATAAATTGTAAATAAATCACAATATGTGGGGGTTTTTTCCCCAATGGTAAAAAACAAACATGAAACTAATCAGAGTGACTATTATTAAAAGTTTTACAAGAAGTAACATATGTAAATAGTAGACAGCTCCAGGGTTCAGACAGTAAAGAGAAATTACACGGAAATTTGGGAATGATCAACACATATTCTGCAGAATCTATCAAGGAAAATATAATGAGTTTTTGTCTTTATTGTACTGTAGTCAATCCAAACACCGCGAGCTGGTTGGTTGTATCACCTGTTGCTCTTAAAGAACGTTGCAGTGGTCCATAAATGACTGACAAATCCCTCACAACTGCAAAATAAATGTCGCAAATAAAAAAAAAAGAAAAAAAGAAAAGGAAATGCAGAATCAGATTCTCACAAACTTCTTATCCTTATTTAACCCAGCAGCCTGAAGTTCACGTCAGATAAATTCAAAGTATTTCAAGACTGGCTTGAGCCAGGAAAAACACATATAAAAAGCAGTGGTCCGTTGGTCATATTTTGAAGTCTGTCACAAAAGTCCACAAAGAAGCCAGCATCAACAAAAGCTATTTAGGTATGAGGAGAAAAGTCAGCAGGAGTTGCAGCATCTGGACGCCAAAAAAACCATCAATGTCACCATTTTATCACAATTACAGCATTGAAGCCACATTTCTAAAGTTGACTCCCATTTTAACGCACTCCAAACAAAAAATGACAAAAATGACTGTATTTGTATCAAAAGATTCCTCATTTCTCCCCTCAGTTTGCAATAGTATTCTCTAAAACCTTCAGAGTTCGACTCCTCAAATTTATCAAGACTTTAATGCAGAAAAAGAGAAATAATTTTCCAAAGCGTAAAGCTGTCTCAGTGTGAACTCTGGAAGACCTAAAACCAACTAAAAGTAAAAACTCTCCACTTCCAGAATCCATTGGGTGTCCAGTGTGTGTTGTGTAATTTATGACCTGTAGTTGTAGCGTTAGTATCATAATGATAGGTTGGGCGGCTGGTGGCTTTGGGGTATGTTTTTGAACCAAGGCAGACCCTGAAACCCTCATCATAGTGGAGTTTGTGGTATGTGCTGCACTTGCTTTCAAACTTGTCCCATCTGCCCTTGCAGCCGACTGCTGCTGACGCCCATCGAGAGGCTCGATGAAGGAAGAGCTCTGCTCCCACAGGATTTATCTGTCTTCTGTTTAAATGCCTTCAGACGTGTTTAAACCTGCAGGCAACTCGGGAGCTTTGAAAGCCAATGTGAGGTAACTGTTTGAAAAATATGATTGTGAAAATACAGTTCCAGCTGCAAACCTCATGCTCTTATTTCTAAAACATCAGCTTGAGAGAAAAGTAAAGGAATGAGGAAGGAACCGCATCTATATAATATTGATCAGTTGTTGTTTACAAAACAGTTTGAGTTTTGTCTATAAAAATGTTCAATGTGCGAAAGATAGTTTTCAACAAATTCTAGTTTAAAGCCACACTAATGGTGAAGATTCATTAGCAGTGTAGCAAACATATAAATCATTGATTAAGGATCTGCTGTGAGCATTTAGCATACAGCCGGACCAGCGTGCACATGTTGGTAAAACAACATTCAATTAGCACACTCTTTTTGGCACATTCACGCAAAATACTCATGGCTCCACAGAGTCACTTTCCAATTTACACAACCACTCGACAGACAAGAACTTCATCATTGTGTTTCTGTTACTTTTAGCTCCGATTTTGGTCCCCACCAACTCCTGAATGCTCCACCACGTTCACCAGCGACTCACTAACTCTGTCTGATTACCATCTGGTGCTGAGCTGTTAGTGTACGACGATTTTATCTGTGCTCATTTGTTTAAAAAGAAAAACAAAGATTTTAACAAAAAAGTAGTATAATTTTCTAGTATAGCCAGAGTTCCTTTATTATTTTAAGCTGTCGGCAGTTAGTTTAAAGAATTGGCAAACACGCCACAACTAGTTTGTTTTGCCGGTTTAAAATGTTGATGATTATCCATTTCACTGAGAGGAATGTAGAGGATTTCAAGAGATGAGTTTCAAGTTTTCTCAGCCTTGTTTATATGTGCTATAAAAAAAATATTGTGACACAGAAAATGGATTTATCAGACATCAATCCGTCTCGGTTAACTGCCCTCTAAACTAAACATATGCATCATATTTACTGTCACATAAGAAGATAAAAGAAAATTCTTCAGCATATCTTGGGATTCTCTTGCTAATGTGAGCTGCCTCTGGTCTGAAGTCACATGTCTACATATGGTCATATTTGGGACAAGCTAGTGAGCTCACTTGTACAGCTTCCAGATATCTCAGTGCATGGTTTAGTTCAAACTGTCAGAGCAGCTGTCTGGGCCTGTAATTCATTGTCATCACAATATTACCTCTCATTGAGGCTGCCTCTCTGTGCTGCCATTAAGATGACCTCCTTCATAGTCCAGCTGGCACAGGATCATGTTGTTCTTGAGGAAAAACTTGTCTCCCACGCAAAATCTACAGAGAGAAATAAAAATATGTATCTGGGTCTTGGTTCTTTGCTTGAGCTAAAGTGAATCATGAGATTCCAGAGGAGGATTTCAGGCATATTTTCAGCAAACATCCCCTGCTATGATAATCACAGAATTAATCTTGCATGATTGCTGGCTGATTAACTATCCAAGTGATACACAAAGCCTTTAACACGCCGAGGTTTTAAACTATGCAGCAAATTTCATCACGTTCTGATTACAATGCGTCTGTAATATGCTCATGACGACCAGTGAGCTCACTAGTGCACCTCCCAGATAAGTCAACTGAATTTGATCTCCCTGGCTAATTGCTTCCCTAATCTTACCTCTGGCGGCAGAGCTGACAGGCAAAGCAGTCTAAATGGTAGACGTTGTCTCTGGCTCTCATCACCATCTCAAAGGCAGGGATCAGCTTACTGCAGGCTGCACAGTTCCCTGTCACCCCAAAGAGCCTGCAGAGGAAAAGAGGGCAACAAGCAGACCTGTAGTCTGGATGTACTTGGATACATTTAAGCCAAGAGCTAAAAAAGGAAAACAAATTTACAATAGAGGGACAAACCTAGAAAGAAGTTCAACAGGACTCCATTTCAGAGTTACAGTCATTGATTCTGCACACAGACTTTTAGCAAAAAAATTCTCCTTTTAAAGCATTTCCTCCAGTTTATTTCTGGCTTGTTGCTGCGGCGACGACTGCCATGCATAAATCCTGTTGCATGGGTCATAAGTATGAGCAGTCAAGTGGGAACGAACATTCAGATCAGACTCCTCATTGTAATTCTGAGTGGAAGATAAGAGGAATTTCTATGATAGGGCTACCTCCCACATGGCAGGAGATAGCTGCACAAATATTAACAATCTACAGCAGAGAAGTTAAAGTTAAATGCAAGTAAAATCCAACATTTACACTGAGACAGTCAAGGGTGCTGCTGCTTGCAGCTTTAGTTTCGTTCAGTTGGGCTGCTTGTTTTTGCAGGGATTTTGAATGCTCCACTTATTGGAACTGAGGGATTTTTCACTGAAGTGTCAAATGTAAGATGATTCATAAACTGGATATAACTTGGATCACTGTTGCATTTTATCAGTTGCTAAAAGAGAGTGGAAAAATGGAGATGAGAGATATGAAAATGACTTTAAAAAATGTCGTGAAAATGTTACTTAAAAAGCCAGATAAGAGTTTTTCCTCTGAAGTTATTGCCTCATATTAAGCTGACTTTAAAACTTAAGGGTCCATTTTTTACACTCTTTTGAAACCAACAATTTATCTGGCAATATTTGAACTCTGTCCTCAAACTACCTGAGAACAAACCCCGTATTGTTTTTAAATACGCTGTGACTCAATGCTGACCAGCTGCAGATTGCTTCACCTCTCATTCACCTCCAAAAGAACGAACAAACGGCTCCCTGAGAGCCTGACACACATTAAGATAAGTGGCCGCTGCTGATTTCCATATTCCATTAAACGCCAGATAGAAAAGGAGGTTTGGGAGGAACTGTTATGAAAAACAGCATCCACAAAACGAGGGAAGAAAGTGCAGAACATTTGTATCCCAGAGCCTTGGACCACAATGAAGAACATCATCAAAGGAGTGACAAAAGCTGGAACAAAAGAGAGTCCTAATTAAGCGAATGGTCTGATCTAACGAGCCTGAGTCCTGAGCAGGCACCTGGTGGATTTTTTCATTCGCCTTAACGAGGCTACGAAGCTCAATGCTAATTCTCTACTAATGGTCCAATTAAAAGAAATCACATGGTTTTAATCCCGCTCTTCAAAGGCTTTTGGTCTGCACCCTTGCAATGATGAGGAAAACAGGAGGCAATCTAGCCAATTTAACTGTCAAAAGGGGTTTTGGTCTCTTAAGTGCAGCACAGCTAATGAGAGACTTAGCTTCAACCAAATCCAGCTGGCTTGTACATGAGACTAACACATGAGTTCAGCAATGTGGCTGAGATATCAGGAGTTCTCCTGCTGACCTGACACCAGCCGTCATTATTTCAGGCTAGAAAATGAAATATATACAACTCTCAGAAGAGCCATCTGAGCCAGATTTAGGTTTGTATATAAGTGGTGTCATCAAGATTCATGGGAAGGTGGAAACCTGTTTAAATCTCTATTTAAAGCGCACTTTAAATATATTTAATTCATTGTATAGTGATTCACGAACCACAGAGGTCGGGTGATGAATAACCTCAGTCCAATGGGTTTGGAGCTGTTCATACAATCCACAAACATTTATCTTCATATCGAGGGTTTAAAATGAGGGTTTGAGTGCTTTAGAGTGTGTGAAGTGTCAGAGACTTCCAGCTGCAAGGCAGCTACAGTGCTGTAGCTGCAAGCACTGGTGGCGCTTCAGTATGCCACTTCTTTGGCTTGGAGTAATGCACCTAAAGCAAATGTTTGACTTTTTGGGAACTTCGGAAAGTTTATTTGCTTTCTTGCCAAAAGTAGCTTAGCTTAGCTTTGCATGAAAGACTGGAAACAGGGGGAAACAGCTGGCCTGGTTCTCTCCAGAGCAACAAAATCTGCATGCCAGCACCTCTAAAGCCTTCTAATTAACACGTTATATTTCTTTTTTTTGTTTACTCCATTCAAACTGCAAAGTGTAAAAATAACCATCTGCAGTTTAACAGGGGATTATATGTTCAGCACAAAACCTTCCTTAAAACATCAACCCGCCTGTCAACTGAGCCAGGCTAGCTGTTTCACCCTGTTTTCAGTCTTTATGCTAGGCTAAGCTAACCAGCTGTTAGCTCCAGCTTCATATTTACCCTACAGACACAACAACCGTTTCATCTACTGTAACTCACAGCCTGAAAGTGAAGGAGAGTATTTCCAAAAATGTTGAGCTTTTCCTTCAACTCTTCAAAAGCATATAACAATTGCACAGTAACCTATAGTTGCATGTTGGTACAGTACATTTGTTTCTGTACTTGCGCTACACAAACTCTATTCCCTCATTTCTTTCCCTTTTCACTGTGTATTATGGGAAAAATAGCTGAAATTGGCACAAATGTTCATTAAAAAAGCTAACTGATCAAAGAAAACCAAGCAGTCATAAACCACATGCAAAGGAAACCTCGCCTTCTTGCTGTTGGGTTAGTAAAATTAGCTTGATAGCCATGTTTTGAGTTGTTGTACTGGCTTGTTTTATCAAGTTGTTATTTTGCAAGTTTTTGATGATAAGCACTGTCAGTCAACATGGCTCTTGAACTTCTGACGTCTTCTGCTTGTCAACAGTTGCACACGTAAAGCTGTCTTGGGGGATGTTGAGCCACAATTTGTATTTATAACAAGGATATAAGAGTTAAATTTAACTGCACTCTGAAATTTCAGGGATGCCAAACCACAAAATTTTATTTATTGCATAATGTTGCTTTAACAAAGACTGAACATAATAAAAGCTTATCAATCTGCTTCTTCAGTGAATGCATACTTAAAATGCTTCACTCCAACCTGCACAAGATTAATGTTTTAGATTTAATCACAGTTGAAGACAGAAGACTTTAATGCTCAGTGTGCAGTCCTGAT
>JAQLOL010000023.1:26047793-26061521 GCA_029783665.1 Naso thynnoides
ATTAAATTAACCTGACGGAGTTCACACAAGTTACTCTGCACGGTCACGGTGATCTACTTTTGGCAAACTAACTGAAAGTGTTTTTCATGTTCATGTTATGTTGCAATAGCATCTACATGGGTGATTGGATTTGGTAAAGTCTTGTTGGAAAACCAAAACTGCTCAACTGCTCACACATCTGTCTTCATGTAAGTTACAAATCTGCACATTTTTCTCATTCAGTTTCCACTGGACTCTCAATGAGAGGCTCTCAGATTTAAGTTTACATCTCTGTTACCTACATTGTCAGGCTATTCTGAGACTATCTACAGTCAGTTCACTCTTTCAATCTTACACAGTTTCTACTTTAACGTTATCATTTTCCTGCAAACTCTGCACTTGACCTCTGCGATGGCAACAGCAGTGGCTGCTGGGATGATTTGTCCTGAAGCCACATGATGCACCTTTTATTTTGTTTTCCTTAACTCAGCCCAGATACACATGTAGAGATGTGAGGGTTACCTAAGGTAGTCTCTGCGGCAGAGGATAAGGTTGGCGCGGGTGTAGAGGGTGGAGCCCACCCGGCCCAGGCGGCAGTCACAGCAGGCACACTTCAGGCAGTCCTCGTGCCAGTACCTGTCCAACGCCTGCAGCATGAAGCGGTCGCGGATCTTCCCGTTGCATCCGGCGCAGCCCCTCGGCTTCTCCCTGGACTGGAGGGACACGAGGGACACACCTGGTGAGAAGACAGAGAGACAAAGACAAGCACAGAGACAGAACATGAGAAAATCAAAGATGTCTGTCATGATTTTAATGTGAATTTATCTCTAATAATCAAAGGAATTGATAATGAGATGGTCCACACTAATAGGTTTTATAGTGATGGGCCTATCAGAGCAGATACAATATCATAAAGACACATTTGATCTTATTAATGCACTGATCAATATCAAAAACGATCACATCTGCAAGTTATGGTAATAGCTATTTAAATATTTAGTAAATACACCTTAAATGTAACAAGTAAATTAATGAAGGTATGAATATTGTGATAGGAAAAATATCTTAGGCTGCCATTAAATCATCTTTAAGTTCTTATATGAACAGTTTTCTGTGTTCTGTTCTGTTTTGATGAGTATCAACCTAATGATTAATCTGAATAAAAGTCTTTCACAGATTCTGACATTAAAATAGGGGAACATCTGTTTTCTGCAATCTTCATTTTTTCTGCACAGTTGCACAGAATCATCCCCACTCCTAAAACCTGTCCTATTTTATGACACAGGAGCATTTTTGTCAGACATGAGTCCTCTGCATACTTACTCTCCTCCTTGTCCAGCACCATCCTTCTGCAAACAAACAACAATCCCACAACAGAAGAAATGCGGCCGCTTCTTCTCCTCCTGCGCAAAAGAGAGCCTATAACACCTCGAAGAGCAATTATTATCACCAAGGGCTTCGGCACTCTGTGTGAATTACAAAATCAACCCGGAGTCGCTCAAACTTCGGCTCCGCTCCTCAAAACCCCAAAGAAAGCGCAGAGAAGCAGCCATACAGCCGCTTTCTGCGTCTCATGCGTAAAAAAACAGCCCGCGGGTGAATGAAGGCTGCGTCCTCCGGTGGGCTATCACCTTGCCGGCAGGAGAGATGTCCTCAAATGAAGAGTGGCTGAGGCTTATCTTAGCTGATGTCAGTGCATAAGTATTTCTGCTTCTGCACAGGCTGCGGCTCTTCCCCCTGACGAGCTCTCCTGCACAAGCTGAGCCCCCTCCTCCTCTTCTTCCTCCTCCTCTCTGCAAAAAAACTCCCACAGTCAAATGGTTCTTTCAGTGCTGCGTGCTAATTATATAAAGTCATTATGCTCAGATCTGATAGTAACCGCCCCCTCCTTCTCTGAATCAATTATTCAATAGACTGTCACACACCAGGACAGCCCGGGCCTGAGGTGCTTTAGAATGAGCTTATTCAACTCCAAGGACACCAATTATCTCCAGGGCGCCCTGTAGTCAAAGCTGTGGCTTTTCAGCACGGCAGATGCGGCGGCTTTTTTCGCGCACGCCCACATGCGCGTGCTCCTCGACATGTACGTGTGCGTTTGTGTAGGCTACGTGCATGTGACAGGAACTCAGTGTGCGTGCATGTTTATGCACTAAATGACTTTTTTTTATTATTGGGAAGCAAAAAAAAAAAAAACTATTTAAAAAGAGATGATGGTAAGAATAAATTGTTGCTTCACTCCATCACAGGTCTTAGAGAATATTCTTGAATAGAAATGTTTTTTCCTGCGCAATTTGGGTTAAATCACTAATAACTCTTTGAGGCTCTTTATATCATAATTCTGATTATTTTCTTTAAATGCTGACACAGATGTTTTAAATGGGCAATTGTGTTTTTTTTTCTCTCCTTAAGCATTTATGTTTTAACACTGGGTATATAGTCACTAATAGTGAGCTTGTAGTCGATTCTACAGGTTTAAATATTCATTCAAATTAAAAATTGTAGAAGTAATACTATAGGATTATAGGAAATGCTTTAGATACAATACAAAGCATTTATAAGGGTTTACAAACAGCAGGCGGATTAGCCTATAGGTCTACAGGTCTCATGGAATTTTTTCAAGAATAGCATAAAATCCCAATAAAGCTTTAAGGGTGGACTGAGCAGGCTGCTATCTCATACATTATTAAATAAATACTTCAGATGCAACCATGTGGGATGAAGTAACTGCAGTTCCTTGAATGGCCACTTGAGGCTTGCTTCATCAGTCTGTGTAGACCTCCATCTTAAAATGTTCCATTTTACAACAGAAAGGACCATTTTAGTTTCTTCATTCATGACAAATGCATGAGGGTGAATATTTTTGCGTGTTTAAATTATACTATGCTTTGAAGCCCCTTTCAAACTTTCATTTTGTGTTGTTTGTAGCAGCACATGTGGACAAAAGTGGTACTGCTCACTGTCATAAAGATCTTGTCTAGTGCTATAATTTGTTTTGGAGGAGAGTGACATGCCACTTACTTGTCCAATATGCCTAATAATAACTCAGCTGTAAACACAAACTATTAAAATCATATAAAGAAAATATTTTCCTGCTTCCAACCACAGACAGAAAAAAAGAGCAGCAGATCAGTCATGTTCAAAACAACAAATCATCTCTTCTGGTCTGTGTGCCGTAAAGCATTTTGTAGCATTTCTGCTGATGGAGTGAACCAGGAAAAGGATTTAGTAATCTCCAGTCTCCTCGCAGATGGTTTCAATTGTTGATGTAAGTAAGATGCGATAAAATCAGTATTAAATTTAGACTGCCTCATAACCAGTTAAAAGTTTCTTGTAATAACTTTAAAGCTATGAAAAGGCTAATTAAAGGAATGGCCAATGTAAGTGACAGCTAGTGCTGTCTGTCATCACACAGCTCCTCCCTCTTGTCCAAATATGATCACCTCTGACTCTACAAAGCCAAGATGGCAACAGCCACAATGCCCAATTCAAGTCTTTTAAAGGGGTGCTCCACAAACCAATGGGCGACGTCACGGTGGCTCCGTCCACTCTTTTATTATAATGTCTATGAATAAAGCTAGCTAAAAATAAATTTACTAACAGACCTACCACAGTCCATATGCTTGTAGTATTAAAGGAATATTCTAGGAATACCACAGAAGAAATCTAAATAGCCTGGAACTTATTGTTGAGGCCCAGACCTACAGTTAGTCACTGTATTGAGGATTTAGGAATCAAAATACCGCAAAGTATGGTAAGGTCATTACTAAAAGTTAATATTGAGCCCCACAGGAAGGTTATTAGTCTCTGTAGATAGATTATGGGAACATTATAGTGATTTTCTTTGGGGTTTTCAAGGCCAGTGCTCACCCCAGTCCATAAACAACACTGCAGCCCGCCTCCAAATAGATCATCCGGCCCTAAATCCTCCTCATTAGAAGCTGTGGCATAAACAACTGTTCTAACATGGCCCCTGGATCAGGTCACACTAATTAACCAGCACCATCGACCGACAATTCCCTCATTATCCGCCCTCTCATCTGATCGCATATAGGCCAT
This sequence comes from Naso thynnoides, assembly GCA_029783665.1. Taxonomy (NCBI): domain Eukaryota; kingdom Metazoa; phylum Chordata; class Actinopteri; order Acanthuriformes; family Acanthuridae; genus Naso; species Naso thynnoides. Next base: position 26,051,829 of record JAQLOL010000023.1, read on the forward strand.
CAAGACAGCTAACGATCAACAGACTAATTAATCGGCTGATGAGGTGCAAGTGAAGCTCCGGGTTCCCTCTTCATTTGGGAGACACATGGGAGCTAATTAGTTCAATTATTAATGCATCTAATTAAATAGTTTCTCTGGGTAATCATGGTAACTGTCTTGTCCTCCATCAGCTGCTGTGATAAATGGATCTTCAGTGAAATGGACCCCTCTTGTCCTTTTTTTTTTTTTTTTTTGACTTGCATAAACTCTGATGCAACGGCTGGCCTGAACTAAACATTACAGGCTATTCTCAGGCCCGCACCCCATTAGGCTAATTGCGCTAAAAGCAGTCTGCGGCTGACATTAAAGGTGAGCCGTGGCAAGGGCTCTAATTAGCAGTCTGTGAAAAAGGAAGCCTTTCTGGCCATCTGCTGTTGCTTTCCTTGCCATCATGTCCTCAGTGTGAAAAGGGCAAAGACAAATTTAGGGATGTTTGGTCAAAGGCCTGTTTGTCACATATAATGCCATGAGAGACCAGGCCATTTCATACACTAACTGCTGAATTTGGAGGAAGGAACACAGGAAAACTGCTGCAATTTGTGGCAGCGAGGCCATGTGGTTTTGCATATGAAGCCTCAGCTTGCTGCTTCTTGTTAGACTCAAAGGAGAAAAGCTGTGTTTTTCAGATGCAAAATCAGTTTTCTACCATCTACAGCCACTTTGTGATTCCATCATTTTCAAACACATGCCTAAATTAGTTTCATTCTTTTTCAAAACAAGACGTTTAGGACATTTAACGTATTTTAATCCTGGCTGAAGAGACTTTGAAAAGTGACATACAGTCTATGAAAGATTCTAAAAAATGCTTGATGTTATTTTCTGTGGTCAGATATTTTTTATTTATTAGCCACACTGGCAGCATGGCTCTGTGCAGTGTTAGTCCATCTGTCATCTGTTGATAAGACCACTTCAGCTCAGGCTAAAATTTCTCAACAACGGCTGAATAGATTACCTGAATATTTTGTACTCTTTCGAGTGATTAACACAGACACAGGCACTGACTAGGACTGTTATATTTTTATGTATTGATGTATTTTATATACAATGTGACCATTTTCTATTTGTCCTATTTGACTGTCCTGTCTGATTTTATGTTATGTTTCTGTATTGTGAGCCAAATCAATTTTCTACCACAGACAATAAAGTGCAATTCAATTCAATTCATTTTAGTTCGATTCAGTTCGTTAGTTCAGTTCAGATCAGTTCAGTTCAATTCTGTTCAATTCAAAACAAACGAATCTGTCCATAGGATGAACTGTGCTGAATTTGGTGAACCCTCAACATTTCTTCTGGCATAATTATCAGATAAAGATGTGTCTCGCCTCTTTCAAAATATCTGCGAAACTTCCTGTTAGCCTACACTTTACTTTGCGTTTAGTGCTAATTAGCATGCTAACATTCCAAGTGGTTTAAAGCAATTTCAACTCCTTAGTATCAGTGTCTTAGCATTGTTAGCATTACATTAGCACATTTAGCTTAAGTCACTTGCAGTGCCTTAAGCTTCGAGTTCTTTTTCATTTGTTTTTGTAGCTGTGGACCGGAGTTTGCAATGTCAGTGTTGGTATGTTTTTATTTATCTGATTCTTGATTAAGGTCTGGCTGCTTCACATCTGTAATCACGCTGCCTCGAAGATGGCAACTGAGCAAATTCTGTCTGCTGGTGGGAACCAGAGAAAGTGACCCTAAGATGAGATTGTTTTGTAACTTGCTGTTTCAAAGTCTGTGCTAATATAAAATGTGTTATCTTTCATCAAAAATAGATAAGCTTCAAATTAAAGAAATCTTGACCAAAAACTGGAAAACATCCCAAAACATACAAATGTCATTGCATAATTTGCTTTATTGAATGTGTTTTTAATTCTGAACAAAATAACACTAAATGGATCCATCTAAAAGGAGAAAATGTTTCAAAACGCCATCAGGAGGAACAGAAGTAAGAGCAAAACACTGAAGAACAAAACACCTGAGCACATTTACTTTAGCTTCATAAGTTAAATGCTTCACCTTGGTTGTTTGGAAGCTTGACTGGTCATGATAAAGCTGCGCCTGAACTCCCACAAGGTTTCACCACCGGGGAGGTGATCATTTGTTCTAATCTGTGAAAGTCTGTGAAGAAAGCCCAGTGTTTGCATGTGCTATAATGCCTTTGAGCACATCATCTGCTCGCCTAACCAAAAAGCTGAAGGGGAAAATTGGTTTTCTGTTCGAGAGCAAGTCATGTTTTTCATTTAGTAGCAGAGAGATCATTGTGCAATCAACAATAATGTCTGTTTTTAAATAATGGGGACGTCTTGTTCTGCATGCCTCAACTAACATTCTGAGACATCTTGATGCAGTGGTGCCCTACACTTCATGACTGGTGATGGGTTTCTCACCCATCACTGTGTTTTGTATGAAAAGTGGTCTGGCCTTCTCTTGCCATACATAGAGAACAACACTGTTCTGTGTTCGTTTACAAAGCTTTGTCTGGCAAGCTTCCACCATACTTGTCATTGCTTTTAAATTTCAGTAGACTGAGGCCTCATACTCGCTCACAATCGCACATCAGACTAGACACATCTCGTGTGAACCCAGAGGCAGGAAAGAGATCCTTCAGTTTTTACACCCCTGATAACTGGAACAGGCTACAGGACTCTCTTAAGTTGAACCAGCTCATCTCTAAGGAGAAGTTTAAGACCCTTTTAGATAGTGCTTTCCACAGGAATTGCACCTGCTTTTTCTGATCATGTGATACTTTTATAATACATTATATTGTTTACATGTTTTTATTTCTATGTTTTTTACTGTGTCTTTTCTTATTTATGTGCTGTAATTTCTTACCATGTGCTGTCAATTCTATGATTTTATAATCAGGGCGCCATCGAAAAAGAGAGTTTGCTCTCAATTGGCTCCCCTGGATAAAATGAGGTTTTTAAATTCAAATTCAAATAAGATAAGATAAGATAAGAAATACTTTAATGTCCCCATAGGGACATTTGTCTTGGACTCTGTCCCTCAGGTACAAAACAATAAATACATAAGTAGACATTATACAAAAACACATCACGTAGCAGCAACAATTCCTTGTAACAATTTCTACATATACATAAACACTTCCTGGCAGCAGCAACATATTGACATTTTGCATGACCCTTTGGCCCATCGTACATTACCTGTTATTCAGAATTTTAATGGACATAGGCACAAATCAATGTTTTTAATCAGTTCAGCCTGGTCTGAGAGACTCTGAATCTTCTTCCAGAGGGTAAAAGCTGAAACCTGGAGTGAAGAATGTGGGTTGGATCAGACACTATCTTATGCGCCTGCCTTACAACAGACTGCTCATAGAGTGTTTGCACCGATGGGTGCTTTTCATAGCAGTCTGCACCAGATGCATAATTTGTGATCTTAACTGAACAGACAAGTGACCATACCAGGATCTAATTATGCCCTCAAGAACGGCATTGTAGAACGACAGCATTATCTTCTGCTGAACACCAAAGACTCAGTCTGCGTAAAAAGTACAACCTCTGTTGCAGCCTCGAACTCAGACTCTCAGCGTGGGTCCTCCAGCTGAATGTGTTATTGGTGTGAACCCTAAGGTACCTGTAAGAACACACCTGTGCGATGGGTTCATTGTGAATGACCACAGGCTGTTGATCACCCAGGGATCAAACACCATCTCCTCAGTCTTTACAAATAATGACATACAAGAGGAGCTTCTTTCCGTATTAACAGGATACTGTCGTTCCCAATTCAGCTTGTGGAAATGAGTATGTGAGTGTGTCTCTGTGTGTGGTTGCCTGCAATTTGACAGTAAGGAGATTACGACTGGAGGGTCACCAGTTGGTCACCTCATACTAAAATGATAAGACATAATGTAGCATTCATGTCCTATGCATTGGACAGTTCAAAACATTTGTACAACTGCAGCATAGGTCATGTCACGGCTCAAATTACTCAACATGCACTGTGCTCATACAGACCCTCAGACAATCCGACATTTTCCAAACAAATCATCTACCACATAAAGAATTGCTTTCAGTCAGCAAAGCTACTGGCTTCCACTGCTACTGCTGTTGTTTTATGCTGTGCAGAATAAGCAGGATTATAGCTTTTAGTTTAGGGATGTCAAGTGTTATTTATGCACTTCAGTATCAAAAACGTGTCTCAAAGGGCTTGTCTGAGCAATGTCAGCATGCAAGTCATAAGAACAGAATGTCTACTGTAAATACACCAAACAGAATGTTTGGTTAATGTTTTACTGCGATCGTTATCTTCCTCATCAACACCTGTTGTGGCTTTATAGCCAGGCAACAACAGCTTGCCCTCGTGCTAGTGTAATGTTCACCAAAGTATTTTTCCTGAAAGAAAATTTGAGATAAATTTGAACTGTGAGAAGTATGTGGGACATGTTCAGAGGTCACCAGTTCAATAACGAAGGCAATTTGAAAGTTCTTCTTTTTGTGGATCGCATTTTGAAAGTATCTTCAGTTCTGAGTGACTTTCTGTGATTTTCAGGTGACATTCTGCTGCAGACGCCTGATGTTTTTGATCTGTCTGCCTTAAACTTGGCAAATGTTGGATTATAGTTTTGCAAGCACAAACTTCTAAATGAACAGAATAAGATTGTCCTAATATAAGATTTTAACGAATTAATTTACAGTGGATAATTGTGTGTCATTAGTTGGAGGCTAAACGGAATCATACAATACTCTGTTTGGGCACTGTCATTTAAAATACGTTCTTTATGTGGTTAATGTAAAAATGTCATGTGTGTTTTTACACTTATATAGCCTTTTGAAATTGATTATATACCAAAAAATTGATCACTGGGCTGCTGATACTGTATGCTAATAGAGAGATTGATGATAATACACAAGTACAGGCTTTGAATCCTTAAGACAAAGTCATGAAGTGCTCTAAGAAGACCTGATGACAAATGATAAAACGCTTATTTCAAGTATAAAGCTGTGTTCGGCCAGAAAGCAATGAACACGATGTGTATTGCAAGAAACACAAGTATCGAGTAGCTTGATCGTTTTGGATGATGTTGGATCATCGTTTTAATCACGTCATTTGCGAGAAGAGACTTGACACTCGATTTGGACTTGTGCTCAAGGACGTAAGACTTCGTTTGTCCGCCTCCAACAAGCCATTGTGGCCAAGCTCTACAGCTAATTGGCCAACATGGGTGAGCCATCAGCTGATCTGGTTCACCTGTGCCTTCCAGGCTATAAAAGATGGCTATGTGCTTACACTGCCTTCCTTCCTACAGCTGCCGTCAGGCTCACACGCTCTGCTTTTGCTCCACATATTCAGCTCCTCCACAGCACACATGACAGTCAGATATGTATTGCTGATTAGTACACTTTACTTCCAGTCCTTGAGCCAGTTTGAAAGTAATGCTCCATGCTGGATTTTAGTTAAGTGTTGGTAAATGTTAATGGGATTTAGAATGAGGTTTTGTCACTCCAGTGACAGAACCTGGAAGTTCTGATTTCACTTCAGCTCTCTTTCAGCCTTTTTTACAGCCAACTTGTTATAGCTTGAAAAGCAAATGTGTAACTAATAAACAAAACAAACAAACAAAAGGCTCTGTTTTATCCATATTGCACCGTGTGACTCTTAGCCAGCAGGAGCATTACCAGGACCCTGAAAGCTAAATGGAACTTTGTTGCTGTTCTCACCGCTCTGATTCAGCTACTGTCAACAGGAGCTTTAGAGAGCTTCTCTGTGTCTTTTTCAGCTTCAGTACATTTGCAGAGTTTTGGCAGCGTAACTGCAAGAAGATACCAGCATCCCACAAAGCATATTTAGTGCACACACAGCAGGACATCACATTTAATATAAAGGGAGACTGCAGGAACAGAGAGGGCCTTGAACAATTCATGTAACATATGAAAAGGATTACATACATTTATATCTACAATCCATCTCTCAAAAAAACCCTTCTTTACATTTATTGAATGTTTATTAAAACCATATGATCCAGATGTAACTAATCAAAATGTGTCCTCATGACACATTTAAAGAATGATTTTTCCCACTTTTCACTGAAGATGCATGGCAGTGTCAGGCAGTGTATGTTTCATTTTAGATACTAACTCCTCACGTGCAGCATGTATATACTACATTCAGCAAGCAATCACCGTGTGCACTCATGCAGCATGACACTCAGCGCGGGGCAAAATACTGTATGTCCCCTCAAGCAACTCATACAGACTGGCACACAGATAAATGATGTTTTTGTTGTAATTATAGGAGGAAAAAACATGTTTCAGTTCAGAAAATCCCACCTGTATCCTATTTTCAGTTTATCTGAGTTGGAAAAAAATGATCATTTTACTGCACTGACATATTGATTCCACATTTTGAAGGAAAAGGAGATTTTCAATCAGTGCTAGACTAAACCCTTTAACTATTTCCTGTCAAGATTGCAGCTGCAGAAATGGACCAACGTGAAGTACCATCAGATGTTGCAGAAAAAGTCTTCCTGCTCTAATGTGGATCCATTTTAGTGGAAGTTCAGGTCTTTGGAAGTCGTCCAATCCCCTGTCAGTCTGACTAAGCTGTAGAGTTTTAGATTGGAGTGGGGATGTGCTCACCAGCTGTGAGATTAAGGGGAACTGATCGATGGCCTTTCTGATTGGTTCTCGCCATGTCCCAGCAGCATCCAATCCCCTTGGTTTAGACGATTGTCCTCAGCCGAGCCAAAAGCAATTCTTCCTCCACACGGGGGCCAAATAAGATCACTGACCTGAAGCCACAAGGCAACGCTTGGAGGTTCTGTGTCTATCCATCTGCGCTCCTCATTTCTCCAGAAGAAAATGAGACAAACAGAGAAGAAGAGACAGAATTGAATTACAGTTTAAATTAAAAAAAAAACAACAACATTTTGTGCCATCACAGATTTACATCACCATGCTTTGTACAATGTGTATATATCTGACATCTTTAGTATTAAGTGTTAGTGCCAATGGTGTTTCTGCACGGCTTTTTCCAGAAATTACCTGTCAGTCAAACTCAGTAGGAGGTACTGTGACATCTTTTTCCTTCGATTTTCTGCTCAGTCTCTGTAGGTGGAGCTCTTTTCTTTTTCTGCTCAGCCGCAGTGGTTTAAAGCTCTTTTAGTTCCTCTGTCTATTCAAAGGAAATTGCTCAAGCTGTTCCTGCTGCTGGAAATGTAAAATGTATGATTTTCTTTTAACAACAGAAAAGAAATGTAACCATAAAAAGCTTTGAAAGGTGCACACAAAAGGATGCCTGCATGTATTTCACAGTGTTAATCTGTGACTGTGATCGTAAGGGGGATGGAGGAGTTGCAGTAAAATGACTGTTTGAGGAGTATCGTCATGGTGAAGCTCAATAAAGTGTTTGCTTCATTCACTGATTCCAAACAACTGCCAAGAAGACTCCTGCAGAGATTCAGCTTTCGTTTGCCACCTGTGCGGAAATGATGATGAACATGAGGAGGCCTCACTTCTTCCTGTCTGCTCTGCACTGAGTATCTCCTGCTTGGATGCGTGAAAGCAGCACTGAGCAATCAGGAGAGACCATGTTGTCAATAGCAAAAGTGAATTTCACCTGCATAATCTACAAGTTTTCATGCTGTCTTTAGTTTGTATGAAGAATCTCCATTTAATTTGTTTTGTGAATAACATGCACTCTATTTGGAATATGTCACAAGTAGAGCGTAAAAGTTTGTTCTTGACCTCATGTATGATTACAGACACAAGACATATGATATTACAAATATGCAGGAAAACCCCTCACTCCAAAAAAGTCTTGACTTTCTGCTGAATGACAAACAGAGTTTGTAAAGAGATTTAGGAAGGAGATACTTGAGGAACATTAGAATGATATGTGGAAAAGCCAGACAAAAGGTACCAGCTTAAGGTGATGGAGAGATGTCATAATAGCACAATGTTATGCCATAATTTGTGGCTCCAAATGTATTATTTATTAAACTGAATGCTGGATGCTGTGTAGTGAAAACATAGCGTAGTTCCCTTTACTGACTTTTAGTACTGGCAGTAGTTTGCTTACGAAATTACAAACAGTTTTGGAAAAGAAGTTGATTGCTCTTTGGTCAAAGTAAACCCACATAAACTCACATCACAGTATGAATATCTCTTTAAAAATATTTAATGCTGCTACCAAAACCCAATAACATAAAAAAAATAGCTGCAGACAAGGTAGAGTATAAATTTATGTCACAGAAAGACCATACAAGTCTCTACAAGTCAAGATCCATACAAGTAAATGTTTAAATTGCCCAAACCAGTTCTGGTTTTATGAAAATATCAATATAAGTAAAGTTAAAAAATAATAAGTACTTGTTTAACAAACAGATTTTAAGTTTAGGTCAACATATTGAATTCTTGTGGCTTTCATCTGTGTTCAGAAAGTTTTAGAAACCTGACAGAACTCAATCCACTGATGACAATCATGAGATGCTATATGTGAAGCTCTGGATGAAATCCAGTAAGTAGCCCTTGAGTTGATTTTTTTGTAAGTAATGTCAAAAGCAGATGTTAATTATCTCATCGTAACTTGCAATGATCAGCAGTGAAAGTTCAGCAATTAAATCACAGATTTTTTTTTTTTAGGTCATTAAGATCACGCCTGAACTGTGACTGACCCCTGAGAAACCGCAAAAAGTTTCTCTTTTGAGACTTTAAACTTTAAAAAAAAAGATTATTTTAAAATCAAAAATCTCACAGACAGTACACACATGGGCTCCCTAGAAAAGAGCTAACAAGCATTGGCCCTATTGCTTGCAAATGCTGTTTCAAATCACAAGGGGTCACTAATCAATAATTTAATTATTTTTAATTATCATTGATCTGTGTAATTTCAATTGATTTAGTGTGAAATAGGTCTGGTTCCATTAGCAAGAAAATCATTGAATATAGAGGGGAAGAAAAAGCAAATCATTGGAATGTTTTGCTAACTGTGCTGCCATCTAGTGGCTATGTAAGGAACACTTGTCTGTTTCAAAAGCCAAATTTCAGTGGAATGGCCTAATGGTCCATTTCTCACCTCTCCTGCCTCCAGCAAGCTATTTTTAGCACAGGAAACACAGGAAATTCCTCTTTTCTGAAGGCTTTAGAGAAATGCCTCTACCCATGATCATCTAATTAAAGTTAAGCTCAAAGCAGAACAGAATCTCCTCTGAAGAACTGGAACGGACCTCTTATTAAGCAATGTTTAACTTTAATTTCCTCTGGAACATCCAATGTTTTTACAGTATTTACAAAAGGAACATTCATCTACAAAATGCTGCATGAACTCACTTTTCACGCTGTGCAGTGACGGTACATTCTTTCTTCACAGCATCATGGTGACATAACTGGATTTGACAAGAAGAACTGCACAACGTTTAATGAGTTTATGCCCTTTAAATGTTTTTGTTAGTCTTTAATAAACTTTTACAAAGTTTGAATGTTCACACTGAAGATGTTTTTCGATTCCTTACTTAGTGAAAAAGGCCAAATAAATACAAAAATCCTTACATTTACCAATATACAGTTTGGACTGTAAGAAACTGTTATATACAATATTATACCAGTGAGTGAATGTAAATGGTAAATGGTAAACGAATCGTGGCTACCATAAAGAGTATAACACACACACACACACACACACACACACACACACACACATATAAGA
>JAQLOL010000023.1:26061621-26072188 GCA_029783665.1 Naso thynnoides
ATAGATAGATAGATATATAGATATATATATATATATAGATATAGATAGATAGATAGATAGATAGATAGATAGATAGATAGATAGATAGATAGATAGATAGATAGATATAGATATAGATAGTAAATTATATCTATATATCAAGAGTAAATTAATTGATTACAAACAAATGCTCTGGCCACCTGAGAGGGGGTTGTATTACAACTTGATTTTTCCCTCACCTAAACGTTAAAATAGACATTTCTCCCCACATTATGATGCAGAAAAGAATGTTTAAGTTCAGCTAAAACCAGGGACAGTTTTTAACACCGAGTTCACAATGATAGAACATTTTGTTTGGGATGTTTCGGGAGAAACTGTGGAGGAGAAAAGTCAGCCAGAGTTGAACATTTCACTGTCACAAGCTCATCAACAACTTTTCAGTCCTGCACTCCTTCATATTGTGATTTTGCATCATGATAAACAGGTACATATGCTGAGTGAAAGACCGAGGAGAAGATGATTACAGCCAATCAAAGCTTCCTGTCAGAGTTCACGAGAAAAACTACACAGCTTTTAAATCAGAGGGAAATTGTGCTTTGAAGGAAACTGCTGATGGCAGCAGGAAGGTTTGCCTTTTTGAGAATCCTCTGCAACACAATGTTCCCTTGTTCAGTGGCTTGCAACCTTTTCAACTTGTGGCCCCTTAAAAGTGAGCAACTATGAATCCCTCTTCGCGTTTAAGGTGGTGACTTCCAATCTTAGGGACCATACCAGTCTATTTTCAGAAGAGATCACCCCTATCTTCTCCAAGTGTTGTTGTTAAAATGTGACCATGTGTATGCTTTAGTAGATTTCAGACTGCATTTTCAAACCTCCTTCACTGCCATTCATGTTGAAACAAGTATAGAAACACTGAATGACGAGTGAAAGTTGCTAGGTATAGATAATTCACCCTTCTAAAGAGAACGTCTGTTTTTATTTGGTCAAAAATTGTTGGGCGGGGTGGAGTGGGGTCCGTAGAGATGAAAGTTATTAGACCTGGAAAACTAGTTCCTTACAAACGCTGCCTATCCAGCTTACATATTAGGGTAAGAAGGATAGGACACAGACTTTCTTTTTACATTGGCACACATTTTCAAGTACCTCATGAAACATTTATTGAATGTAGACAAAATGTAAACAAACACGATATCTCATAGATTAAGCTATTTTGGGAAAAATGGGTGGGGTTTATGTAACCTAGGTGGCTGATGTTGACAAAGGTCGATTACAGGTAATCACTCTGGTAAGGTCTTTTAAGATAAAGTCTAGGCCTTAATAAAAAACTTAATTCTAATTTTTAAAAAATGGTCTATTAAACTTTCTTAGAGTCTTAGGGAAAAAAACAAAACGACAAAAAATACAAAACCTGACAAAAGTATTTACAACACTGAACTTTGCTTATAAATGTTGTAGTTTTGTACCCACAGACACATTGCTGATGTTGCTCACAGTGTGAATGCAGGGTCACTGTTTGCACGGCTGTGTACTAAACAGTTTCTAGACCCAGCATGTAAGCTCTTAGCCAGTTCCCTTTTGCATGGGTCCACACACACCCACACACACACACAACATCCAAGTCCCTCCAGCTGAACCGTGGCTTCATCACACTGACTTCCTCCTCTTGCCAAACACGTTGTTGATGAGCTTGGCCATGGACTTGGAGCCACTGTAGCGCCGTCTGTCAGCCCTGTACTTGAGGTGCTCCATCACCTGCCGGATGAGCTGGGTGAAGAGGTTGGCGATGTCCTGGTAGCTCTCGGCCGCTGAGACCTCCTGGAAGTGGCAGCGGTTCTCCTGGGCCAGGCAGCGACCCTCGTCCTCATGCACCTGCCGGACATGGCACAGGTCCTGCTTGTTACCCACAAGACACACAGGAACCTCCGTCTCCCTAAAAGATAGGGTGTCGGTGTGGGCGGATGAGATTCAAGGGACAAAGAGCCAATAAAAGCATCCGTTTCCTGGAAAATTACTGTCTGCTGTGAGTGATGGAATGTTAAACCTATTCAAGCTGAAAGACTAAAATTTTATTTTGTACAGTCCAGATCGAAAGGTTTAAAAGAACTGAATTATTAACTGATGCACAAAGAGAGAGCCGAAGCAGATATGGAGCAGACACCAAAAAAATGTTTGTGCTTCCTGTAATAGATATTCATTATGTAAATAAACTTGTATTTTTAGTTTACTTCCAGCAAACAAATACTCAGCTCTTTTACTTTGGTTAGAAAAAACAGCAATATATATATATATATGTATTCTGGTAGAATCCTGCATGGAATTATACTTGAGTGAAAGTAGGCTAGGAAAATAGCAAATTCAAATGCCAAAAGTATCATGCAGAGGATCCCATTTCATGATAATAAATGCCTTGTAATTGGATTATAATTAATAATGCACTGAAGTGTTCATCACATATACATTGCAGCTAGTAAAGAGGAAGCTCATTTTAACAAATTTACCATGTGTTACAGAGTGACTGAAGTTATTAAATGAAAGTAGTGGAGCAATATTTCTCTCAATGGATTAATATAAACGTATAAAGTTTAAGATTAGTAAAAGTGTAAGTATAAAGTAGCATAAAATAAGAATGCTCAAGTAATGTACAAGTACCTCTACATTATTCTCAAGTACAGTACTTGACTGTATTTCATTACTTTGCACCACTTTGCTGTTTATATGCACCTGGTTGAAAAATAAAGTCTCTGTTATCTTGAACTTTCAGCAAAAAATGTTAATGTGCTGCTTTCAAAACATGTGTGAGCTGCCAAACCTAATTCTCAAAAATGCCCCCAAAATTTCTATTTTTTTAATTTGACAAATATCTGCATCCTTTGTGTCTGATCCTGGATACATTCATATTCACTTACACATCATTGACCAAATAAATCTCTTCCCTCCAGGTTATCAGGAAACGCCGAAACATGACAGGCACATGACAGTCTGATACATTTTTCCAGCAGACCAAATTTACCAGATGCCTGTAGCTCTGCAGCGAATCCCTCACATGTCAACATGAATCATTTATCAGTTTGTGTTTGTCAGACTCAGGTCAGACTCAGTCAGAACTCCCAGCATTCCTCAGACTCAAGACTGCATAAGGATCTCTGCAGCTTCAAAGAAAGTAGAGCAAGGGAACTCTGATTTGTTCTGTTTCCTGCGGTGTTTATGGCATGTGTGCCTAATATACATGTGGACAATTCTCAGCATTTAATTGCTTGTCAAGAAAACTTGAGATTTCAATTTTGATGGTTTTACCTGCAAAGCTGACTCATAGGAAATGCATAACAGTAATCTAAATAATATTTTTCAGCACTGAGTGCATTTAATTTTAATAATTTAAGAAAATATTCCTGATTAAACTTTTATGCTATCACTTAAATAACAGTTTTCATGCAGTACTTTTACCTGTTATAGCGTATTTTTACAGAGTGGTATGAGTACTTTTATTCCACTGGTACTGTTTCTATTTGCTTCTGTTCAGCATTTTTTAAAATTTTATGAGGTTTTCACTCAAAAACAGTGAGTAGGTAACTTTCAGTCAATATCCCAAGTTTTTTAAGATATTTCTGGCATTGTTTATATATTTTAACCCAGAAATTACTATAGTGAGCCCCATATGGAACCACACATATGAACAAATTTGAAGAAAATATTTAAAAAACACTGCAAATCCTCAGGATTTGATACCAACTTGTCTTTGACAAGCTTTGCCGTGAGACTGTGCAGATAAAACTAGTAATGAAACTTCATCCAGCTCAAAGTTTCTGGAAATGGTTTGAAACAACAGAGCAACAGCTGCTCTGATCCACCATCTGCTTCTGTCCACTGTCAGACCCCTTTCAGAATCATTGTGCCTCTGACCCTTTGCAGTTGTCCACGCGCGCCTCACGTATCTGCCGCAGGATGTTCTTGGCGTTGATGAAGGAAGTGCGGTCATTGATGTTGTACACCACCACAAAGCCGTCTGCCCAGTCCACCGGCTCCTCCAGAATACACCTGGCCTCCGAGCTCTGCCAAGGACAATGCATACTTTTATTCTGGTAATACACTGAGCAGATTAAATTCAGGTTCTACTGTAAAAATAGTATATGGCTTATTTTTACTGAGTGCTCATCGGCCGCTTGGTGGTTTTGGCCATTTGTTGTAAACACAGCACTCTTTTTTCTGTCACATTACCAGTAAATTCAAATTGTTTCACCATGAAATAAACTGACAGCAAAACCCCCTCAAAAATGTATTTTTATTTATTATTTTTTATTATTATCATTTATTATTTCTGTGGTAAATTATAATGGCACTACATGGCTAGCTGTTCGAATTTAGAGAATAACAGACTGGTCTAGTTGTTTTTGTTTCTGAAGTAATTTTTTTTGCTTTTTCTTTCTTGAACAACGTCTTTATTTATTTTTCATTGTACAAACATCAGCATTGTTATGTAATTAATTTTCACTGCAAATTTTGACTTTAACAAGTACAGCAGCCCCCAAGATCTTCTCTCAAACCGACTCCATCTCTCTCAAGGTAGAGTCAGCAGCATTTTCCTGACAAAATGAATCTGGATCAATCATCACTTGTGTGCTCCTAGACGTGTGTGGTGGTGACAGTATCTGCAGAGCCACTGCCCTCTGCCTGTATTTTGATGTTTTGGTTTAGTCAGGACACTTCTGGGTGGGGAGTGGGTGCATTTCCCCCAGGAAATGAGGTTGAGAGTGGACAAAACATAGCTAGTTGACACCATTCATGTCAGAGAAAATCGCAGATGCAGAAGGAAATAAAGCCCTAATGAGGCAAAACAGCAAGCTAATAAAGTTTGTTCCAGAAAGAGAGTAAATCTCGGTTTTGTCCTCACCCACTTTCAAGCACTGAAGATGAAGAGTGACGTAAGTTGGCCAGGCACATGCCAAAACACCAGCAATTAGCTTGTGCTAGCCTGCTAAATCAACTTTTCCATTACAAAAAAACGTAATATTTCTATGTAGCTTGCTGTGTATGTACAAGCAGTATGTGTCCATGCTACTGGTAGTGTTGAACACCCAGTTTGTGTTTACAAGCAGCAACGAACAGTGCCACTGACTCTATCTTTAACATTGCTGTTACATTTACAGCCAAAATCATAATGAAATAAAGGACAAAAATGTGGTACCTAAAGGCAAAAATATGCATAGTACAAAAGTTTAAGAAGTTACTCTTATGCAACATGATGTCACAACGTCCCTTTGATTCGTGGTCATGTCTTAAGATTCCCTCATTGACAGTTTGTTTTTTAAATTACATGCCGTTCTCTCTATTTACATACACTGTTTTGTATTACTGATCAAAGCACCAACTTTGAATGCAACAGCTCTTCCAAGCTATCATTTGATTTGCCTGCAATTAATGTAATCTTAGTGTTTTTTTAATGTCACATTTTTTATGTTTTCTACTTTCTGTCTGTAAAGCAATTTCAATTACCTTGTGTCTGAATGGTGCTAGATACATAAACTTGCCTTTTCTTGCCTTCACTGCACTAAAGCAAAAATCTGCAATATATTTTTGGTTCCTAGAGGGGATTTGGCTTCCACGAATGACATTTAAAACTATTCAAGGTGGAATTTCTCACCGTATTCATTACATCCTTTTCTATATATGTGTTGTCCCACTTTCTCCAGAGTTATTTTTACTGCTGTTTTTTGCATGCAGACACGTGCACAGCTTGAACAGGACTCAGCACAGGTGACCTTGAGGAGAACTTAACAGCACTGGAAGGACAAGGGGCCTAAGGAGATATCTGAGCCCTCAAATAGCAATGCCTCAGCACTGTAAAACTCCCTCATCCCTTCCCCTGTATTGACTCCATAGTTATTTTATGTAGTCCAGGTCAGGAGGGCACAACATCAACTCAATGTTTCCTATGAAAGGGGGTGTTACAGTGAGTTTATCTGACAAAGACAATGACTGGCTCTTGTTCTGCTGAGCCAAAGGGTATTCCAATAAAACACAAACTGAAGTAAAAGGCCTCTCGGGTCTGTGGTCATGTTGAAAGAGAAGTAAGCAGGTTATATGGCTTTTTTCTTCAAAGAGACAGCCACTGGCACACATAGCCTCAGGACACTCTCATAAAACCTTGAGATCCCAAGTTTAAGTGCAGCACAGATCGTACACGTGTCTGCACAAGGTAAATATCTGTCCACAGTTCACTGAGGGTCATGAGCCGAAACTTCGGTGCAGCTTGAAAACAGGAAAGTTTTTACTTTAATCAACGTAAAACTCTTGTTGTTTCAGAAGAAGAAACTATTGTTTCCACCTCAGCTGAATGACTGCATCACTTTTAATGGATCCAGAAAATTATAAAACTCTTTCGACCACAGTGGATTCATCTATAAAATAATGCTAAAGCTTCTCTGGCCATTGGCATGATGGAAACACTGATGATATATCAACATTTTAGCAGAGAGAATAAAAAATAAACACTGCATAGAAGATCTATGATTGTAATATGTCAAACAAAATGCTAGTATAAGACCTGTCATATAAATAGGTTTTGAGTGTCTCTTCCTGAAAAATCAGAATTCTCATCAGTCTCAGATTCTCTTTTACTAAACCCCTCAGGGTTGTCTCTGTGCATTAAGTGCAAGACAAAAAAAAAAAAAAAAACCCTGAGTACATTTCCAGTCTGTCTGATGAAATGTAAGAGGGACTCAAAACAGGAAGAGTCTGACTGCAGTGCTGCTATTCTAATAAAACATTCTAAAAATATTTTACTGTATTAGGTTTGTAAGTGATATATTTTACCTGCGAGCAAGGGTCAAAAACCTCCAGATTCAGTTGCCGTCCATCAATTGACAGCCTTTTATGGTACAGGGAATCTGTAACAAGGAAAGAAACAGTTTGTTGTTACCTTTGTAACATGTATGATGTGTAATGTAACAGATGTTGCTCCAAGGGACAAACCCTCTGAGAATTATCACGTGACTCTTCAGATGCCTCTAGCTCTACAGAGCATTTTAGTGTCTTTCAGCTCATTGTTTTGTTGGGAATATTTTTTGCATTGTTTGTTTTGTTTTTTCATTCTTACAGTTGTCATCTACCTTGTTAAGGTGGAAAATTTAGCAAGGGATACTTCTGTCAGGAGTAAGTGGAGGGAAAAACAGAGATGTAAGTAGATTAAGTATTGGATTTGCATTCGTACAGGAAAAAGAAATACAACTTAAAACATATGCTGCTGGTTAACAGATGACTGATTGCCATCATCTTCACCGCAGTCATATGTCAGTGTTGTATTTACAGTTTCTTCAAGTGTGCAGATTTAATTAAGAAAAATGTGATAAACCATGAAACAGATGTGCACTAGAATATAAAATTTACTAATTTAATCTGAATTGTTTTAAATTACAAAAGGTAGCCTCAATGTTAATGTCATAGATGCTCAGGTAAAATGTGCAGCACCAAGAGACTAAATAGAAACATCCATAATGTTTGAAGGCGGACTCTGTTTTCCAGGACCAGAACCAAATCCCCATCAAACTACAGTCATCAAATCTGGATACACTTACTGGCGTTTGAAGCATATTCACCAATGAAGCGCCTGGTCAGGAACCGCACAAGGACAGCTGCAGGAAACAGATGAAATGAAAAACAACAAAATTAATCATGGCATCATTACCCCCTCATCCCTCACAGGTGGCAGCAGTGGGGGGGAAATTGAACCGTTCACTGCTGCAGGCGTGACATGGTGCCAGCAGTGTCTGGGATTGGAGCAGTGAAACTGTAGCCTCACATGAAAGAGGCTGCATGGCTTTTCTGGATGGCCTGTGTGCATATTTGGCAAGCTGAATGGTTATATTCCCCCCTGTGCTCTGCCTCCTGACTGTGAGCTACATGTAAAGCTGACCACAGATAATCAGTTTCAATTAAGGGCTGCAGTCTGCAGTGCTGAACTCTGGAGGCCTGTTGCTGATGGTGGCCACAGGCCTTTGAGGGGGTAATGCAGGGTTCATAAGCTACAGGGACACAAATATGGATGTGGCCCAGTGGGTACCTCCAGCTTGCATTCTTGATGATGCAAAGGATAATAAACCAAAGACTTTAAGGCATAACAACAAATCTTCTGGGGCCTTCTTTGCACTAAAATTGATATATTCATGGAGCAAAACAAGACAATGAGAAATATGCAAAAAGCAGAAAAATATCCAGCAAACACTGAAGCCTCCAGAGGCTGCAGCTTCTCCACAGTAACGTTGCTGCTTTAGCAGACAGCAGGAATGGAGACATTATGGAGCTTGAACATGTAGTGCAAAGTTAGTCAGTCCAAGTATAATGCTAATGTATGCAACAAGGATCCTATGGTGCCCCAACAGCAGCAATTTTCATTAAATAAAATCCATAATGAGGCAGATTTGAGGTATGGTCATATAAGCTGTTAAGTCTTGGAAAGAAAACTGGTGGGATACAGATGTTTTTAACATAATACTTATGTAGACAAAGCACAAGTGGAGGTGGGATGTAACAAAGCACAAATACTTTGTTAATGTACTTGAGCAGATTTTTCAGGTATCTGTACATTACTTGAGTATTTATCTTTCTGATAACTTTTGACTTTCACTCCCTAAATTTTAACACAAATATCTTCACTTTCTACAACTACCAATTTAAAAACAGGCTTGTTTCTTTAGCTTGAATGTTTTTGTCTTTTCAGCTGTGCTCAGGACACTGTACTAACCCAAAATGTTGATATTTAACATCTGGGAATGAGACTCAACAATCAATTTTCTGGTGACTTTAGAACAAATCCTACTGATTCCACCTTTAGGTTTAATAGTCTTTGGTGTTATATTAATGTGACGTGAGGTTCATTTAGCTTTGCACAGAAACAGCTGGTAAAAATGTCCTTCGGAGGGATACTTTCTGCTGGTATACTTTGAGTATCAGAACCTGTACTTTCATTACTTTTACTTGAGTAAGTGGAATCAGTGCCTCTACTATTACCAGAATATTTTTTTACCCAAATATCTGTACTTCTACGTCAGTAAGGAATGTGCTTACTTCCACTACCTCTGAGAGCAAGTGGAATTTACTGAGGCATGATACAGCAAAGTCATGAGTAAAAAGTTTCATGGAGTTAATTACGACATTGGCAAAACCAGAGGTTGGGAAGTTTAGCTTCCCTAAAGGCACAACATGCTGACTCTGATCGCCCAAACCTAAGAGTTTTCTAAGAGACTTTTTCCAACCTTAAAATCATCTCTGTGACATATGACCACCTGACCAACAGATGAGTTTTTATTTTACCAAGGCTGTTTTAAGGCAGGAGGCAAAAATAATCATATTTCTGTTACATTTAGGACCAGTAAAGTTGTTTTTTGTATGTTTGTTTTATTGTTCATTTGGTTTCTGGATTATGTAAAAGCTACCTGTGAACATGCAGTTTAACCGGTTATAGTTAGCCTTGTTTGCCTGCCATTGATTGAGAATGTAGATTGCTAATCTGCAAGTATTTTGAAAACCGATCATTTTCTTTTAGGCAAGTGTTCTCTGGTTCCATTTTCTGTCAGCCTGCTGTACCTTTCCCTTATTTACATAATTTAAAATTCAGTATTGTTGGGTTTTATACTGTTGGTTGGACAAAATAATATAAATAAGCAATTAAGCCTGAAATCTGGAAAACTTTGCTCTGTTTTGCGATGTTTTGTTGACCCAACAGACAACTTACTAATTTACAACTTACTAATTAATAAAGAAAATGCATTAATAGATTAATTAATCTTATATATCTAATGTCCCCTCTAGCCTTTCAGGTTCTAATCTACAGAGGTCCCAAGATAATATTTAAAAATTATCTGAAAGATCAGTACCAAATGTAGTGAGTAAGTCTTCTTTTCTGTTAGTTTACTCTACCTATATCCTGCCTGTTAGGTATTTTAACTCATAAAAAAGTCTAAAATTGCTGTACAGTGTTTTAATATCATATATAAAAAAGACTTCCAAGCCTGAAACTTTGATTTATTAAACACCAAAAGCCATCATCATTTGAAAAACACTGCACTAACTGTTGCAGGTGTCGGCGCAGATATAAACCAATAATGACTTACTGGCATCATGAACAGTATTTTTTCTGTAACTGTTTGAAATAAAAACCACTTCCATCTACTCACCTGATTTTCCAGCCCCCTGACTTCCCAGCAGGGCCAGCTTGATGTCGTTCATGTCTGTGCTCTGTCAGGTCCTCGGCTGGCTCAGTGGCTGCAGCTCTGTGTTGTGTCTGGTATCTGGGTTAGCGTCGGCACTCTAAGGCTCCTTACAGTCCAGGCTGGAGGAGAGTACAGGACTGGCCCCCTCGCTTCCTCTTCAAAGGACCGGTTCACTTTTAAAGCCGAAGGGAGGGGTGAGGGCAAGCGGCCCCTTCTTCTCTCTCTGTCTATGTGTGTGCCAAGCACTCCTTCACTCTGTCACACCCCTTGTTTCTGTTTTCTTTCTCTCTCCTGTATCCAACATAGCTCTCTCTCCTCAGTTTATTGCCTCTCAATCCATCTGTTTCCTTTCTGTCTTTCTTCCTTTGTGCTTTGTATATATA
>JAQLOL010000023.1:26072619-26089406 GCA_029783665.1 Naso thynnoides
TATATATATCCTACAGAAAGGTTAAACCTATTGAGCTTTTATCTGACCTGCACTGTCCATTACTTCGCCTCTATATTGTCAAGCATTTATGTTTACATAGTATAAATGTATGGAAGCCCATTCCTGCCAGGAATAGGCCTAAATTAATTGGTGAAATGTAAAAGTTGTCCAAAAAAAAAAAAAAAAGTCATGGGAAGTCAAAACAACTACAGTGTTGCTTAAAAAAAAATTATATACGACTACTTTGCGACAGTCATCCAATTACAACTATTTCATTTGTTTTCCGCAATACCAACATGTAAAATAAAAATGATAATAATTTTTTAAAAATTAAAAAAAAAATGTTAATCATACTTTTTATGGTATAGGTATAGGTCATCATTTTAGAAATGAAAAATTATGTGATTTATTGATACAAATTCCTATAATCAGATAAGTCTTGACTGACTTACAACTTATTATTCATTCCAATATTAAAAAATCTTTAAGGTATTAGCTGAGAATTAGAACTTAGTGGCTATATTTCATCATTTCTACATTTTTTTTTACCTTAGAGTAAAACAAAACCAGATTAAGTTTTAGCAACAAAATGAGGGAGTATTTTTAATGAACTTGTCTGACAAGTTGTATTTTTAATGAACTTGTCTGACAAGTTGTCCAAGGTTCAATATTTATTTTAGCAGGTTGTGACTATTCTATCAGTTTTATTTATATTGTGTTGTTGTTGTTTTTCTGTCAGAAATTGGCTTCCATATAATGTAGGCTCACATTAATCTAAAATCAATAAAACATGCATTTCTATTTCCTCATGTGGTCATTATTGCCCTGTGATAAAATCTGGAAGTTTCCTGCTTTGTCCAGTGTTGATAACATTCTGGCTTCATTCAAGAGTATTTAAAAAAATAATAATAATTAAAAAATTGGTCAGTGTTTTTTCAGGAAGGGAAGGCAGTGAGATGGTTTGGAAAAAATTTTGATGACTTTCTTTGTGTACTTGAGTCACAGCTCACCAGACTGAACCAATATAGGAAAGTTAAATGGCTTTCAGTGCAGCGTAGAAGCAAAGTCATGAGAAGGCCAGCAATAAAAACACTGATTAGAGCATCAGTCACACTCCTGACATCAAACTGAATCGATTCAGACGAGCAGTCCATTTTCTTCAGCTTTACTCGCCACACAAAATGCGGCGTACAGCCAATAAATCTAGCTTTCATTTCACAGTCACTAACGTCAGCCAACAAAAATGAATATTTTTTTCAGACTAAAACCACGTTTCTGTCCCCCCCCCAACCCTCTTGTGTGCTCATTCTGGGCATTTTGGACCCATTTCCAGTCTGGCTTTATTTGATCTTGTATCTGTTTACATGCAACGTCAGTGACCCTCCTTCAAATGCGAGCCTTTCATTTTACCTTTGCCTTTAGAAAAGACAGAAATTACAGCTTGGCTATAGTTGTTTTGATGTTAACAGCAATTTCACAAAAACACTGCATCATGGTTGCAATTAATAAAAAATTTTGGATTTTATCTAGATCCTTCATCCGGATCCAGAACATTACATAGGCCTATGTATACTCTACAGTGTGTTATAAATACAGTGCATTATAGCAAAAGTTAGTTTTTGCATTAAGAAAGCTGTCAATCAATGTAAGCGTAAAAAAAACTTTCAAAACCTCCTTTTTTGGAGTTTTGGCCCCTCTGTTCTTGTTGACTTTAGGATCATGGAGTTGGACCTTTACATACCGTAAAACAAAAGCTTTAATGATAAAATAAAAAACAGCTTGTCCACATTATGTGTGTCCAAATCCAATCATAATGTAGGCTACGGCATGCAGACTGGATAGGCTTATGAAATGTTTACCAAATCATACTCTTTCTGTTCTGTGATGTTTAGATATCATATATCCTGCAAATTAGATTACATAAGGCAAAATAATTGGTACCATATAACTTGAGTTCAGATCAGGACCCAGATCATCAACATGTCAATTTGACTCACTCATCAGAACAAAAAGGAATGTTGAGAGATTAATATTTAAAAAATGCTCTCGCCAATCATACCTAATCTTAAACTAATGAAATGGGAATTTTAATCAGCCTTGAGTACTGAAACACGTGATCTTGACGACCTTAAGCATCTGCATGTGCTTTTGATAGGGGAAAATAATGTTCTCCAACAACACAAAATTTAAATAAAATCACTTTTCCTCTCATGATTTTCATCATTAAGGTCCTCAATTTTAAAAATCCCTGATATAATCAGGAAGGACAAAATTCCTGTGTTTTACTTCCAAAGCTAGCACACAGTGGACAGCCCAGCCATCCATGGAAGCTTTTAATCAGGTAGACGGGGGGAAAGACCATTTCTCCTGAGCTGATCAACACGTGGCCATAAAGAGGCTTTCACACGGGGCTACGTCATGTGCCCACAAAACTATCCATACCGAGAAACACATTATTCTCACCAGCTGCATCAACACACACACACACACACACACACACACACAAAACCTCAACAAATCAACATCAAAGGGCAACACAGCACATCAGTAACATCATTACATAACATCTGTGCAACAAGAATCTGTCTGGAGGGCTTCTGTTTGTTCTGTAAAATGAGATTATCTGCCATGTGTGACATGGGAAAAGTTGTGTTGAGCCGGAGATTTCCCTAATGGCTGCCAGCTAAAAAGGAGATGAAACTTAATTCCAAATGGTTGGTCTTCGATGACTAAATGTATTTGGGATTATCTGGATAGCCTGATGTTTTTCCCAAAATCTTGGAAAAAATAGGCCTTAATTATCATAAGCTTGTAAAAATGTGGCTTTGATTGATTATCTAAGAAAAATGGGTGAAGCACATTTAATTTAACCACCTGGTTAAGTTGTAAATTCATTGTAGCTAATCTTAGTCATAGTTTAATTTAGGTAAACTTGACTTAACTTATGATGTTTTGAAAATACAAAACAATACTTTAAAAATACTCAGTGTAGACTTTTAAAAAAATATACCAGGGGCAAAGTTCATTGAGCATACTGGCAAGATCCGCATAGCTTAGCATAACTTTCTTAGCCCCTTGAGTTTAATTGTTTAGATTGTTGTATAATTTAGCTTTAGCTTAGCTATGCAAACTTGAATGATCTACTTGTGAAAAAATAACAACAATAAACAAAAATAGTGCATGTAAACATGACAAGCAAAGTAGCCTAGCTAAATTAGTGATGATTCTGTTTTGTAGCTTCAGCCATCTAAGCATAGGCTGGTTAAGTTAGTTGTTTTGTTTTTTAAATCTTGGACTTAGCTTAACTCAACTTAGTTTAGTCTTTAGTATAACTTGACTTAGCTAGTCTTTAGAATAAACTAGCCTGATAAACCAAAGTCTAACTGTGAAACTTATTTAGTTATAGTTCATTGTTTATAGCTTAGTTTTACCACCTTGGCATAGTTTTGTTGTTTAGTGTAAAATAGCTAGCCTGGCTCTTAAGGTTAGATTTAGGTTAGTGGTTCAGTTAGTCCATGTATTGAACACAAAATAATCAACCCAAAACTAACTATTTGAAAACAAAGATATAAACCTGACAAGCAAAATATTGTGAAGCAGATCAACATGAAGCCTTGGCTAATTTAGTGTGTAAACGCCACAAAATGAGGTTGTTCATGATGGTGACAAGACAGACAAAATTTGACCCAACCTTATTAGTAAACATGTAAAAAGCTAAATTTAAAAATCAACTGATCAATCTGTTAAATCTTTTATTTTACTGTAAAGTTTTGAATTTGAGAAGGAAACACTGAATTGCTGTCACAAAAGCAGCAGATTGTGTTACTCTTCTTGTATAAGAATGCATGGAGCTTTCAGGATTTCCAGCAGCTGCAGATGATGGAAGGAGTGAATACATGGAAAAATCACAATTAGGCCTGTTTATCTTTTTCAAGAAAGCCAAACAGTGAAAGCTTTGATTTTTTTTTTTTTAACAGAAAATGATGGGATTTTTTGGAAAATGTGGTTTTAATCTTTAGCCACTTCCACGTAAATAGCATCAGTGATTTGAAACGGCAGCCATCAATCATTTTGACTGAGGGCTCACTTAATTGTTCCAAGAAATCTGAGTTAATGTGACTTTGATGTTTCAAATTGCACCTTTAAATCAAAGCCCGTGGTCATTCTTTCCTGTGCAGTGTCTGTTGTTTCAGTTGAAGTTACTCATTTGCTCCACATACTCACATCCACATCTTGAATATGTTACTGTATGAATCACCATTCTCAGTTTGACAGGCACAGGCTGGACTGATGAAGTGCAGAAGTATCAGTGCTCTGACCTGAAGACATAATATGACACCTTTCATTCTCATTCTTGTGTTTGGCCCTCTTCTTCCTCTTCTTCTTCTTCTTCTTCCTCTGATTCTTCTTCTTCTTCTCCCCTCAAGTTTGTGTCCCAAATTTGGGCATCAGAGCACGTGTTTTGACAAGTTTTCATAGCAGAGATGTTTAAGAATAGGACGTGAAATGACTGATGAGTGATGAGGTGTCAGTGATCTTTGAGCTTATTCTTTTTTTCAAGGTTTATAGCTTTAAAAGCATTACAAATCTGTCTATGGCCGAGAACTTAAATGACCTGCAACATTATCCTCTTTTTGTGGTATATCTCAAAACTTTTAGTCCAAGATACAGTTAGAAAAAAGTTCAAATACATCTTTACTGAGTCAGCTTCCTAACCCCTACGAAGATCAACTTTGGCCATAAAACTGAAAGCTGGTGTGTACTCATATTTAAGCTCTGGTCTCAACACTGTCCAAAGAAAACATCATACATTTATCCCACTCCAGACAAGATAAATCAAGCAAATAGTCCTTTAATGCAATAACTCATCAGATTGTGATTTGGGAAATAAGTCTGAATGACCCTAAATAACACAAAGAGTATCAACAAATCTTGGCAAGCAGGGGTTTTTTTTGGAGAAGGTATACATGTAAAGGTACAAAATGATGAATGTGAGATGAATAAAATTTATCAGGTGTCATGTAATCATGGCTAATGCATGCTCTTAAGTTTGGTCTAAACATTAGATGTAGGTCTTATCTCAAAAAAGACCACTGCAGCTGTAGACGTGCTGTCTTTTTCCTCCTTTTTCTTTGTACTTAGTTGTTCACCCACATTCAGACAGCAAGAGGGGAGCTGCATGGAGGCTTTTGAAGTTCTTAAATGAAACATCTGCACATTACAGCGCAAAAAGAGGAGGGAGGAGAAGAGACCGAAGTGAGGGGAAAAAAGGAGCAGACATGTGACTGAGGTTTACTGGACTGAATAAAGTGGGTTTAAAAGACACAAGAGGGGAATAAACCTCCCTTTGAAAACATCTCACGGTCAATTTCCCCCACTTTATCTTAACATTAGCCACAGGGCTGTTGGCCCCTGAAAGCCCCCTCTCATGTTTCTCTGTACAACTTCATTCAATGGCTGAAAATTTTTGGATCTTCATGGATGTAAACAGATCAAAGCCTCCATGAAGCCAGCACAGAGTGGGTTTTATCAGCAAGTGCAACAGATTTTGTCCATTTCAAAGTCCTTTATGAGATTCAAAGAGTAAAAACACTCACGTTGCAACTTCTTTTGATAGATTATATGTCATAGAGAAGCATTTTGGCAAAGTATATAAAAGCCTGAGCTTTCTGGCTCATACAGCAGTCATTTCAAGCTCTTTCCTGTTTGACAAATTAAGCTGAGCTGAATCTTGGAAGAACCAAATGTCCTGAAACATTCTACAAGAAAAGAATCGTCTTTAAATGCTGAAAATTTCAAACATAAAATTAGAAACTCACAATAAAAGTACAGTGAGGAGAATGCAGCAGAACCCGTGGGAACATCTGTGAGATAAATTCTTATTAAGGTAGAGCAGAGTAGATTTTTTTAAGTAAAAGCCAAAGAAAATGTGACAAAAGGCAACATGCCCTTTAAATTAGGAATCTGACATTCTGTAATTCAGTCACAGTTGGATAAACCAACCAAAAAACAAGTAGGTAGTCATTATTTTTCACATTTAACACCCATTAATGCTTTTGTTATGTTGTTCTTTTGGGCTATCTGTCAGATTAAGGAACCTGACATGTTCTGACATACACATCTGGACTAATAAAATCTCTTTTGGTCTCTGCAAATGTAAAGAGCAAATATATCTTTAATAAGAATGGAGTAACATGGCATCTACATCAACTTAATGTAACTTAGCCATCAGACAGGTCTAACACATGATATACAATGTTCAACAGATGAATATGACATTAAAAACAAAAAACACTCACGTTTCACCTGCTGTACAATGCTGGACGCTCATAGAAAAGGCTCCACACGCTATGAGAGGGTTGGGTGATCAAGGGCAAGCATCAGTGTGTGACAAGTTGAACATGAGAATGTGTTGTTGGGTTGCACTTCATGTGGACTCCTTTAAACAGCATGGCATGTGAGAGGAAAGGTTGGAGTAACTGTCACCTCTGATACTTTTGTCCCTGCTCTCCCCTACACTATTGTTTTAAGGAAAAAATGTAGAGGGGATAAAAAAAACTGTTTTTCTTTGAACTGTCATGGATCATAAGTGTAAAATAAAAACAACGAAGAATAAATGGATCAACATCTGATGATCCTCATGTCCGCTGAGAGCAGAATGTAGAAAGAAGTGAAGGGAGAGAATATAAACAAAAACTGCAAGTTAGACAACTCTCATGTAAATAGAAAAGTATATAACACAAAAACACAATAATAACACAAAAAGTTGTGCTTTAAGTCTCATTGCAAATAGTCTATTAATTTTGAATTGTGCCAAACATAAAGATACAACCATGCCCCCTGGTGGGGGGAGTTGAAAGAACCTTGAAGAGCATGTAGACAAACAACGGTAAACCACAATGAATTTACCTCAAAACGCAGTTTTTTTTAGGAAAAAATATTATTATTATTATTATTATTATTATTATTATTAGTGGCAAATTGGATGTAAGGTTTCTCTCATGCTAATATTGCCAGATACTGTAGGTTATCTGGATCATTTGCATCACATTAAGTTTAATGAAGTATAATATACATCACACAGGCGTAAAACATTCAGCATGTTTAAGAAGTAGATTGACTTTTAAAATGTTATTTTAACATTTTTCTTTATTTTCACTTTGTTTAACAAGCAGAGAAATTTGTGATTCACATTTCCCGAGATACCTATGAAATTCTACTTCTGCTTAATAAATCAAAAATAGAGGAATTTTACATATGACAGAGTTGATTTTGATTCAGTAAACAGCATCAATCACTTTGAAAAAAGTTTTCTGCCTGAAATTCAATGAAAGTTCCTGCATGAAAATGACTCAACCTGAAAAGTTTCTCATAATATGCTTTCATTCATGAAAAAGTAAAAGTATGAAGTAAATTTAGCCGTTTAAATAATCAGCATTTCATTTCTGAATGAATTGTTTTACCTCGATACATTTTCCATTAATTAAAATGCTCTAACAACACACATCTCTGATTTGTTTAAACTAGTTACAGGTAATATTTCTTCACTGTAAACATGTGTCTCCTCTTGCTATAGTTTTCCCTCCTCTTTCTGTTGAGCCAGCGGAGACGAGCTCGGTCCGTTGTGTCCTGACTGGCTGATGGAAACGTACGCTCAGGAAAAATCTCCTTCAGTTTGCTCAAGAAAAAAACCTCCAGGTTTCGACCAGCCTGCGCCACCTCTGAGTCTGGCTGCACAGCAAAGGGAGGAAAAAATATAAAAGGTCAAAATGTCTCACTAGTTGAAAACTTGTTGTTTTTTTTTTCAGGATGGCTGACTTAACAGATAAGTTCATCCTATAATCTGACAGGCTTGCATACTGTACTCTGGCCAAGCAAATATTTTGTAAATCTGCAGCCAATAACAAAGACAGTTTTAAGATTAGACGGCAAATGTGATTTTTATGCGGCTACAGTTTTAAATGTAAAATAGGTCTACAACTTATTTAACAGACTGCCATGAAGTTTGGTCGGTCTACAGACATTTTATATGATAAATTATATAGGATAAATCATACTGAATTTGGTGATTTAATTTTTCAATTTCAAACCATCATCATAGTTAAATCTTAATTTGTTGCTGTACCTTTTGTTTAGTGATGATTAGCAAATTTTAGCATGCTGCATAAGATGATCACAAAGTTAAACATTACATGAGCTAAACATCAGTATGTTAGTGTGCTAATGTTAGCAGTGAAGCAGCTACAAGGAACTTTCAGTTGTTGTAGATTTAGGCGACCACTATAGGACAAAAGTGGAATTGTTACCAACGCCACCTGTTGTAAAGGTTTGGATCTGCAAGCAACATTTGTTTTGGCACTAAGGGAAAGAAAGATAATATATTTTAAACAGTTCTTTTTTAATCACAGCTGTTTGCAGAATGCATAAAGATGAAGTAATATAATGTACCTATTTGTGGCTATGTAATATTAAATACTGTAATATGACTGTTTTAGTAACGTTAAGTTAATACAAATAGGTTACTTGTACAGCTAACAAATCTGGTTGCTTGGTATAGTAATTTTTTTGAGCTAAAGCTGAAGATATGAACATTCATTACTAATGTTCTGAGTCTGATTAGGTGTTGGGGATGACAGGTTACTCAGAATAACTACACAGAAAAAGCCAGTTCTCTCCCTTAAGGTTGCTTTGATAGGTCAAATAGAGGCATCACAGTTTAACTCCTTGCTAACTCAAACTTCTACTGCTGCCGTAAAATCAAGCTTGAGGTATCAACCGAGATTTCATATTTACTGGCAGATAGACACAATGTGACCGACAGTCCCTATAAAGAAATCAAAGTGGAGAGGTGGCCCAGTTTTCTGCTACATGTGGAAATTGTTACCACAGGCTGTAGTTCAGAAATAATTCAATGACACAAGAAATTAGATTAAAATGAGAAATCCACTCAGATTCCAACAACCTCATGAGAAACGTACGTAGTTGAATGTGGCACAGTTCTTGAACATGAGCAGCACGTCATCGACAAACTGCTCGGCGGTGAAGTAGTGGAGAGTGTTGCTCTCGTTCAGTTTCCTGCGGATCGCCGACAGGTCGATGGGCCTCTTGATGACCTGGTAGTAGTTGCGGGCCTGGAGCAAGTTCACAGAGAGCAGATCATCGAAGCAGAAATTGTTTTCATTTTAACATCTTGGTTTGTTATGACAGTGAAATGAAACATTTTACATATATTACAGCAAGTCAGTGTTATTATAAACATTACATACTGCCAGGACTTTGTGCTGTTTCTGCCATGCAGAGTTTTA
This sequence comes from Naso thynnoides, assembly GCA_029783665.1. Taxonomy (NCBI): domain Eukaryota; kingdom Metazoa; phylum Chordata; class Actinopteri; order Acanthuriformes; family Acanthuridae; genus Naso; species Naso thynnoides. The sequence goes on from JAQLOL010000023.1 coordinate 26,081,925, forward strand.
ACTGAGGTCAACAGAGTAAGTCCTCACTCTCTTATTACTAATCTTTCCACTTGATTCATAGAATCTGGAAACAGATGGGAAAGTAACAAAAAAGGCTTTTATTAGGATGAAAATTAATTGCAAAAGGGGTAAGAAGATGTTGAACCGAACAACATCTTGCTGGATTTTTGTGTCTGTATTTTTAATATTTAAGTCAACAGTGGTATCATATTTATTATAGGTGATTGGCCTAACATTTGTCTTAACATAAATATTAACAAACTACAAATAATCAGTGACACAAGTCTTATTTTTACATCTTATTGTAACTTTCTCAACTTATTTTGACAGTTCTGCACTCATATGTCAGGTAGCTCTCTCTGGATGTTTTATGAGATGTGATTTCTACATAGCAAACACGCAGTAGTGGTAAAGATTTTAATGTAAATGTGCTGGACTGACCAGAGGGCTGACAGGTTCATGGAACGGAGCGCTGAGTGTGTGACAGTACAACAGCAGAGTCAGCTTCTCACACCTCTGCGCAGGAAACACACACACACACACACACAGTCACTAAAAAACATCAGTTCATCTGCTCACAGGCTCACTATGTAGATGCTGGGAAACAATTATTGAGAGTGATTTTGCTGCTGTATGATAAGATTTTGGTTTAAATTTCACTTTGAATCAATGATAAGACAGCTTTTAGCATAATGAGTGGATGTCTTGACAGTTTGCTCAGCAGAATCTGCTTTTCCTGCCAACTTTGAATTGTTTGGTTCAGTGTTTGTTCATGAAACAAAATTTCGCAGTCTTTAACACAAACACACTCAAAGAAAAAAGAGTTTGAACTCAGAAGCCGGCCATGGCAATGAAGAGATAAAACAAAGCAAAGAAATTAATACTTTTATTGATAATATCTCATATGTGATGAGGGTCAAACCAAACTGATTCTACCCTGCAGCTCACCCTCTGGTCCTGGGTGGACAGTGTGTATGGAGCCTTGAACCCCCCACTGGAGTGCATGTTCTCACAGTCATAGTTTTCCACAGGCTCCTGGCCAGTTCTGCACAGCGAGCACACCCAGTCACCTCTGTAAGACACAAACAACCTCTTTTATGACAGAACTTAGAGATGAAAAATACAATGTGTGATTGAAAAGTTTGTGGTCTGAAGTAGAAGATGATGAGATGTACAATTCCTGTTTTATGATTGTGCAAGTTCAACTCTTGGAGTGATTATGCAAAAAGTTTGAAGAAGGAGCTCCTTTCCCTATTGTTGCCTTTATATCCCTGTGGACTTTTTTAAATGAGCCCTCTAGATGGAGCAGATAACTTGATAAGTGAAGATCAGTGTCTTCCAAACCCATGAAAAGACTAAACCCACTAATGTGTTCTACACACACAAATATTGGTCTGATACTTCTTATGACCCATGTTACACAACTCAGAAAGGCAATAAAATGTCACAGAGCAAACAGTGTACAGCTGATGACAAACTGCAATGCTGGGAACTTACAGCGGGAAGCTGATGAGAAGAGGAACGTGACAGGACAGGTGGTAAACTTTAGGGCAGCGGTCACAGCAGAGCAGATCTCCTCCGTTTAGACACACAGCACAAAAGTCTTCACTCTCCATTTCCTCAGTGCCCGCTCCAGGTTCAGGTTCTGACTGCTGGATTGTTGAGTCCACCTCCTCCTGTGAGCAGCAAAGATCATGTAGTTGATCCTCACTGTCATCCATGTGAACTAAATCCAATTCACATTTAGCTCCAGATTCATCCTCCAGCTCAACGGATCGATCCTGATCATCCTCTGGTTCTGGATCTAGTTGAATTACCATAGTTTGCTCTGGATCAGGATCCAGAAAAAATGTTTCTGAGTCTGTTTTCCCATCCGGATCCCATTCATCAGCTCCTGAATCCAACAGGATATATGGCTGATCTGGATTCGACTCACAGTCAAAGCCAGAGTCCTGCTCCTGTTCTCCAGTGGAGGAGTCGTCAGGACAAAACGGCTCCGTCCAGGACGTCGGTGTTGAATCCAGTTGACTCAGATCAGACTGTGGTGAAGCTTCTTGTATCTCGGAAATGTTTGCCTCATTTGGACTAAAATCATTCTGCTGGAAGAGATGAGGATTAAACGTGATGAAGAGAGGGAGTTCATGCTGATTTTTGACAGACATGACAGTGCTGAGACATCTGTCTCTGTACCTGTTGAGGACAATCCAACCAGGTGATGTCACTGTGGAGTTTGGTTTGTGTTTGGCACGGCAGTCGAGCTAGAGACACCACAGGCTGCAGAGATGATGATAAAAACACAGACTGGAAGTTCAGACGCTCCAAGCTCACTACAGGTATGCAGGAATTACCCAGAATCCTTTGCGCTTCTGGGTGAATGCTGTGGAAATAAATGAAGACTTAGCAGAGCGATAGTATGTTACCACCTGGCAGGATTTACGTCTCTAAAGGCACCAATAAGACATTTTTCTCCTTAAATTTGGGTTATCATTCAATGTGAACAATATAAAATCAATAAAGGAATAGTTTTGACATTTTCAGAAAAACACTTTCTCGCTTTCTTTCTTTCCGCTTACTCACTTTCTTTCAACAAGTTTGGGACAAGATCTATGCCACTCTTTTGTCTCTTTCTTTGTGCAGCTAGAGCTTGGAAGTGATTAGCCTAGTTTAGCATTAGGACTGAAAGAAGGAGGAAGCAACAAACCTGGCTCTTTCAGTGTTCAAAAATAAACTCACCAGCAACCCCAAAGCTTACAAATTAACATGTTCGTTCAATCTATACCCAGACAGTAATGTAGAAAGTAATATCTGTGGCTTTAGGCAGTGTGCTGTAGCTCAGCCTATATCTTGTGCCAAGAACCACTGACATCATGTCATTCTCTCGTAACCCCTTTCAACACATTTCTTATGAATGAAGACACACACAGAGTCCAAAGTCAGACTTTTTATGGTGCCCCGGTTGTCTTCACAGGTGGGCATGTTCACAGGTTTGTTGGTACATGCAGATTTATGGGCAGATGACAAACAAATTTGCCATGCAGATGCTTGCGTATTCTTACGCAAATACTAAAAATTATTATTTAATTTAAAAAATACTTTCTGCGCTCTAGCAGCCATGAGGCTCTGCAGCTGGGGTTTGTGTGAACCGTCAGTATGCAGCCCAAGATTTATGACTAAAATACCAAATTATTCCTTTTGTTTCCTCAATGAGGTGTTAGGAGAATGTGTTCATGTTGCTGGTTTTTTTTTGTTTTTTTTTTTTACCTTATTCTCTTTAATACAGCCGCAACATCGTTTCCAGGTTGTCTTTGCTGTTTTTCTGTTGATGGAGAAGCTGTGCCAGTATGTCCATTGCTAGACTGGTATGACTCCTTTTCCATCAAGAATCCACTACTGCAGAGCTGTATTTGAAATTAAAGGTTCAATAATATTTCATCATATCAGTAGTTCAAACAAATTTCATTTACCGTTTGACAAGCTTCTGCCACTCCAGCTGTTTTTGCTCTATTGTCTTATAACTCTGTCTGTGTGTGTATTACATGTTCTGCTGGGACACTTGGCTCCTCTGCTGCAGTTGCTGGATATGAATCAGTCTCAGATGAGATGTCATCGAGTGCCAGTGGAAACAAGGTGGCCTGCCTTCGGGGAAAGTTGCCATGGCGTCTGTAAGGCAGGTGTGCCATCTCCAGGAGATGGAGCCTCTCGGGGTCAAAAAACAGAAGAGAAAACAGAAAAGCTGCTGGTCTGAAATCTTCTGTGAGCTCTGTGCTTGTCAGCAAGAATCAAAACAAACAGAAAAAACACCAAAGAAACAGCATAATTACCTTTAGGTTCATTTGAATGCTCATTTATGGTAGACAGTTATGGATCATATATATGAAAATATAAGCCAAATGAAAAATGACATAAAAAAGACATGAGGCAAATAACAATAAGCAGCAGAACAGTAACAACTTACAGGAATCCGATTTAAGTCACACTGTGATTGTATCTTACCTGAGTGTGAACGAAAGCACTGAAGAAACGAGGTTTCTGCTCCAGAAATCCAGGTGAGTGTGCCTGCAGGTGGATGTGAGCTAAGGATGAGAGGAATGGCACCGTTCCATGTGTCCAGTATCAGGGGAGAAATGAATGATGTGATTGGCGGAGAGCCGACCCAGCCTCAGTCCTCTGACATTTCAGCACTGTTAAGTGTAGATGAACCATGTTTCAGATTAACCATGTGGTGCTATTACTTGTCTTTCAGGCATAAAACATGTAGGATAAATTACAGCAGCGAAGCCATAAACATGAAAGGAAATACATCTCTTACAGAACCATTTAAGAGAAATTCCCGTACAGGTTTGATGAGGTGGAATCCCGTCACAGCTGGACTGTGGATTTGTCCGTCCCTCAGTTGAAAGTGCAAACAGAGTTCACTCCCAGTAGTTCTGACCAATGAAAAGTTACAGGCTGTAAAGATGACTCAAGCTTTGAATAACAGTCAAACTATGTAAATCAACTTAACTCCGTTTGATGCAGAATCACCTCATGACCTGATGCAAAAAAAAAAGCCACACATTAATTCATTTATATGTTTCCTGTTCATATGACCTAACAGTTACAATTATTTAGCCCTTGGTTTAGTTTATTCCATTAAATAGATTGTAAACATGTTATGATGGAGCCTACTTTTTTCCCTTTTTTGCATGCATGCCTACCTTTGCACGTTATCAGCTCTATAAAATATGTAACTGAAATATCTCCTCCTCAGAATTTCTGCTGTCAAATGACAAACTTTCTTTATCTCTGCAGCGAACAAAAAATTCTGTAACTGATGCCAAAAAAAGAAGAACATTCATTTATACAAGGCAGAAATCCTCCCCTGGCACTATCTCTGTGTGTAAAAGCCTGTATATAACATGATAACATTTTAGGTGAAAGTAAAATGTGTCAGAGGATGTGAGTTGTTAAGTTCAAGCAACAGTGGAGGAAAACTTATAACAGAAGTGATGTCGGGACCCGAGCTTTTCCTATTTTGGAGGTTTGAAGTTCTTTAAAAATTCAGTAAACCTGTGAGGCTCATGCCCTGTCTTATTTTGTCATGGACATACATATACACATACATACACACATAGATACATACATACCTACATATACATATATATATATAAAATAAACTGACAAGTAACTGGCTCATAGCATGACAAATGTTATCAATTTAACAGTTGCAAAAGTGTCAATGAAACTATGGACAATGCAGTAAACAGCCTATTTACAAATCATCATTTATACTGGGGGGGGGGGCAGCACATATTGCAGTTCTTAATATTACATAGGCCACTAATGACTAATAAACAAAGCTGTCAGATAAATGTGGTGTAATGGTGTTATCATAATCGATTACGCAGAAAATGCAGCACGCCCCGGTTATTTCTGTCTCAACTGACCTGGTTTCTACTGTGTATCCTCACTAAAAAAGCGCATCCTGGTGAGTATAGTTAAATGTATTAAAAATGAATAATGCATTTACATGCGAATGCAACTGTGGTCGGTTCTTTCTGTGCTTCTGTGGCGAGTCAACACTGGGCGTCGCTGTGGATTTCTCTGCACTTTGTTACCCCGAGCCAAATCTCGCACAAAACCGCGTGGTTTACAAATCCCGTTCCTCTTTCAACTAGCCTCCAAGATGGTAGGTGCTATCATGTATCCCTGTGTACTCCAGTTGGGTTAAATCTAAGGCCATCCTTGTTCGTTCGTACAGTAAACTATCATCCGATTGAAGTTTACTATTTATCCATGTATTATAATCACACACTAGACGTTATTATCGTGATTTATTAACAGGGATGGGCATTTGCGAATGGTTCAGTGTGTGAGAGCTGGGATCTCTGGGCCCACGGCTGTAGCATTAAACGGATTCTGTTTGAATAGAACTTGAAAGCCTATGTAGTCTTCACAAATGTGACAGAGGTTTTGGCGGTGTAGAAAGCAAATGTGTGAAGTTGTGTGCAAATCTTTCCCGTTGTAAGTGCCAAGTGTTCAGTCTGCCGGTAAATACAGTTGAATTAGCATTAGCTCCCTAGGATGCTAGGCAGCATGAAACCAGGCAGATAACGTTAAAGTTACGCAGCGATGGTTGGAATCATGCAGCATTGCTTCGTTTAAGAAAAAAAAATAACCTTGGACTTTTATCTCAAAGGTTTTTTTTCTAATCTATCTAGTGCCAAGTTGACAGAGCTGTAAATGCCTTCATTCACAGGTTGTTAGGGTTAGGCTAATTTAGCTCGTTAGCAAGCAAGATCGTTGAAGCGTACTAGTTGTCCTAACTTCTGTCAAACATATTTTTACAGCCTAGCAAGAAGACCAAGACTAGGAAGCTCCGTGGACATGTCAGCCACGGACATGGTCGCATTGGTAAGTCTCGTCTTCCTAAAGTTCAAATCCTAAAGGTGGTTACAGGTGATGTGGAGCATTGTTACAACAAGGTATGTCGATTCACGGTTAACGTTGACTTGTCCATCCAACAGGCAAACACAGAAAGCATCCTGGAGGTCGTGGTAATGCTGGTGGTATGCATCACCACAGAATCAACTTCGACAAATAGTGAGTGCTGCACAATATCACAACTTTCTGTATTGAAGCAAAGCTAAAGGGAATCCAGACAGAGTATTAGTGAGCTGCCTGAAACCTGATGAGGCCTGCATGTGCATAAAACCCATGGCGCTGAATGTAAAAAAACTGATTTTGTCATTAAGCACTCAAAGAGCAGAAAAGTAGATTTCGGCAACATTTTGATCATTTTACATTTGGATGTTAATCTGTTGTTTGGCTAGGCAGTCCTGTCAATTGTGCTGATCTTTGCTATTCAGTAGCTGAGGTACATGTCAAATAAATATTCACACTTCTTGCATGTGTATATGCTGCGGGTAAAACTGATTCTGACTGTAGAGACTAGAGTCTCATCTTGACACAAATCATTGTCTTGGTGTGCTAGAGTCCTCTTAGAGTACAGACTAGTCCTGTTCAAAGACTGGCTTTTACATGGGCCTGTCAACCTCATGGACAGTTACACAAATGGTTATGCTCTGATCTTACTCTGCTGTCACTGTTTGATGCTGTCATTACATGAGATAAGACTTGGAGAGACTGTTGGCCATAGTAATTATCAAAATGGTCAATTATCAAGAAATTTGTATTTAGAAACTGGACACTTGCTTTACAGTGATTGTTTTCCCGAAACTGGGATGCCACTTGTTAATTTAGGCATTATCTTATCTAAATGTGAAATTATTTGACGAGTTTTTCTCATAGATGCATAATGTTTTGATATCAGTGTAATTAAGTTTATTCAATGTGCAATATTTGAATTGGGCTTCAGTATTAGGATAAATGTAAGTCTTTTGATTTTATCCCAGAATAGAAACTGATCATACTTAAAGGTGGAGTCAGTAGCATTAGTTAGTTGCAGTTTGTAAACACAACTTTCAAACTGGGCCCCTCTTC
>JAQLOL010000023.1:26104308-26121278 GCA_029783665.1 Naso thynnoides
GGCCCCCAGTGAAAAGATGCTATTTTCATGTAGTTACCATTAATGCCCGTGATCGGGTCTGAGTCCCAAGAAAACTCAGACAATTTTTTTTTTTAAATTTAATTGTTCTTTGCAATGACAACAACTTAATTATATTCTCTGCTTAGGCTGTTAGTTTGCACCTTAGCATGTAACGTTAATGCAGATGGCTGTGTAACGTCAGCCTACAGAAAACAGAGCTAACAGGCAACAACTGGCTTATAACTTATCTCTCAGTCACATATAAACACATGACCTCATCACCATCCATCCTGCCGTCTCTCTTTCACTCGCTTCCAAAACAAATGCACGCGCTGCCGGTGTTATGTCGAGTTCTGCCTGCCTGGCACACACTGCCAAAGATCTTTATAACGGTAGGCGCTTGTGTCAGCACCACTTTGGCCCAAAGGGGGGTGCTAGAGTTGACAAAAACTGAAAGTTTTCCAAAATATTGAAAGTGTTAAAGCAAAATTTTGATGCAGGGACTGTCACTGTTACAGATGCAAACGGAGTTCTGATGCCTCAGTGCAGTTCCCACTTTACCAGCTGATCAAATTTTGCCCGCAGGTTAGAAGAGAAGTTTTCAAAACCAGAAACATCATCACCTGGGCAGGTAATTGTGACTTACAGTATCGGTTAGCAACCATCTGCGGATATGAGGCCTGCACTGTGCCTCTCTGTGAGACATTATAAATGAAGCAGATGCTCAGGGCCTGTCCAGGCTTGTCTGCGTCTGTAACGACTCCCCATACACACCGTACTGTGTGCATGCGTGTGTGTGTGTGTGTGAAGCAGTGAGGGCTTTTCATCTCTGAGATGTGTTAAACTCTTAACAACCTGTTTTAACACTTGCATCATGTGGCGCTCCGGCAGTCAGCAGGAAGCTGGCCAGGCTGCAGCGGTGGAGGTGCAGGTGGTGGTGAAATCCCCTGTGCAGCTGACGCCGACGGGCTTGTTGCAGAGTGTTACATCAGCTCTGCTTTCTGACGCATTAATGGGCCAAAACTGCTCCTCACGTTACAGAACCACAGCTGATGAAAACAGTCATCTTCACACAGTCATCTTTCAAAGAATTAATGGGGGAAAATCCTCCAAATTAAACCTGGAGTTAGTCGTCGGTGCGGTCAGACTGACAAGCAAACCTTGAACTTTTAATGTGTGCACTCACTACACTCCCTTTGGTTTCCTCAGTGAAATAATTTGTTCTGTCAGGTTACTTCAAAATATTAAACTGCTGTTTTGCTGTCAAAGATTATGTATTTTGTGACACTGCAGGTGAGAACATGTTTTTGCCGTGCACTGATAAATTTTGAGGCTTTGGGTTATTTTACTTGATAACGTCTTCTTTCAGACAATTGAGAAGAAAACCTTCAAAATGCACAATTGGCCGTTTGTTCTAGTTGAGTTTTCTGTTTTTTTCTTCACTTTCAGAATTGATTGTATATCAGTGTCATTTTCTTGTGGGCAAAAAATATTCATTGATATTCAGATATTCATTGTGCTTTAAACTTTCATCCAAACTCCAAAGTTTGGATCCTGGCTCTTGAGACTCAAAGCCAAATATAATGGAGGTCATTCCAAAAACAAAGCAGTGTTAAATGTGTCTTGGAAGCTGAAATGTCATCTCATATCTTTGCAAATCTTATTTCTTATTTTTTTACTTTTTTTTTCCAGGTTGTGATAAATCTCAAACATTTCTCTTTTTGAACATATTATTCAAACACCCAATATCTGCTTATTTAAAATTCTTATATTAAATTTTATTAAATTATAGTAGTATAATATAGTATAGTATAGTAGTTTTCTTTCATAAGAAGCAACAAAATCCGTATTTTATTTTTTCTGATCCATTTGGCTAAACTGAGAAAAAGACGCGTTTCCCTTTAGAGGTATAAAAACTTTTCCTGGACTGTGTTGAAGAGTTGCTGTTGAAAACAGGGTGTTTTAGTTTTGGAAAAGTTTAGAGCTGAATGTTCTGCACAAAAACAACAATATGTTGAATAAACAAGTAAATTAATATATTCTGCACCAAACTAGACTTTGTAGATATACAAATGACCGTTCTCTCTAAGAATTTAACTCTCTTTTTTTAAGAGAGAAATGAAGAAACTTGAAGAATTTGCACAGAAAGTTCATAAAGATGTCTTTCATTGCTTAGCATTGTAACAGATTACTTTTAAACATCCTCAAAGCTATAAGATAACCTTCTAATCTATGGATACTCTATGAAACATGCATGTAACTAAGCAGTAGCAGTCTGAGGGCTCATCGTTGTGCCGTGGGCGGTAATCAGTTCGAACATGTAACAGAGGAGTCGTGCAGGTTCAGAGTTCCTCCTTCGATCATAATCAGTGACCTGGTTAAAACTTTTGTCCCTCCTCTCTCGTCTCCTCCGGTTTCAGATACTTTTCAGCCAATGTCTCGGCTCATTGACTTCTTATTGTGACAGAAGAAAGCAACCTTATGCCTGCCTTCTAACATAAATTTTTAATTTTATGTCTTGTTTGCGATTGATAATTTTTCTGGTTTGAGCAGTTAAATCTCGCCATCTTGGATACATTTCTGGAAAGGAAAAATTGATAAAGCAGGTCAGATCTCTTTGGAAAAGAGGCTTCTGGGTTCTTGTGGTGTGTTCATCGGCAGCAGCAGGAAATTTAGTCGAATGAGTCCCAGAGAAAACCCTCCGCTGCACAATCTGAAGCTCTGAGACGCAGAATGAACCGCGGTATCTCTTCTCGCTGCTCTGAGTGTCTGTTTGTCACAGCTGAAGCTTCTACTGAGGTTTTCAAATGATGCCGCGAATGTCTGTCGTCTATTTTATGATGTAATCGCCTCATATTACTTGTGTGGGTTTGACCGCAGAATAGTTTGTTTTCATTCAAAGGCGAAGGCTGAGGTCCTTCGATGTGAGCGGGGACATGCTGTACATGTTCTACAAGTCTGCTGTGTGCTGCAGTCTGCTGAGGGGGACTCTGTGGGGACTGTGGTGGAGAGACGCGCGTTGAGCAAGGTGCAGAGCATTTTGAACAACAGCAGCCATCAACTACACTGCATGGCAGGACAGAAAAGCACCCGTAGTGACCGGCTCATATCGATGTGCTGCAGGACTGAGCTGTTCAGGAGATCCTTCATCCTCACAGCTATCAGATTATTCAACTCCTCAGTCGGTGGAGGAGGATTATGACCCCCCAAACAAAAGGTTCTACACACTGGAACCTTTTGTTTTGACCAGTCACTGAATCTGTGTCAGTATGTGAAATTTGTTTGCAGTCGATGAAATAAACCAAATACAGAAAACGCTGCAAGTGTGCTCTGACCCCCTGTGTGTGTGTGTGTGTGTTTCAGGTAGCGGCTCAGGCTGTGTTGTTCATGTGTATGAACACTGCTGGGATTTTCATCAGTTACCTGTCGGACCGCGCTCAGCGTCAAGCCTTCCTGGAGACGCGGCGCTGCATCGAGGCTCGGCTGCGACTCGAGACAGAGAACCAGAGACAGGTGAGTCCTCAGCGTAACACCAGACAGTCCTGATGGCTGCTGGCTTTGGTTTTTCATGCTTCATGTGACGCTTCGGTCATGTTCTCCTTGAATTATTTTCATTTATTCTGGCTTTTGCAGTTTGTTTGTCCAGATTTTCTACGCTAAAAGCATTGTTAGTGGTTTTTTTTGAATAGGACACAGCGTCCACGGCTCAAACTGACACAGTTTTAAGGATGGATTGCCTTAAAACTATGTGCAGATATTCTTGATCACCAGCGGATGAATCCTACAAACTTTGGTGATCTGCTGACGTATCAAAAGAAAAGAGAACGTTGACATCTGTGAGTCAGAGCGAAATAACTTGACAACTCCTGGATTGATTTTCACAATATTTGCTATAGATGTTTCAAGTCCCTCAAGGATAAATCATAATGATTTTGGTGATCCTTTAACTGCCCCTGTAGCGCCACCAGCAGGTCAAATAGAACCGCCATCAGGGCTGCAGGATTCTTGCTAAAATGTGAATCACGATTTTTCTCCCTGAGAATTGACATCACGATTCTCTCACATGATTCTTATTTTTTCATCAAAAATTTTACTGCACACAAGTAAATAAAAAAACTAAACGTGCTGTCTACACAGGGCTTTCAACAGGCCTAACCTGTAATAAAGTGTTAGACTCTAACTTAAGTCTCTTGTCTGGCAGTTGGGATTTTGGGATGTAGTTCTTTTGTCCTTCATTGTAACTCATACTGGATTTTGTGGTGACGTTGGAGGGGGTTACAGAGATTTGTACTGTTACCTTGCTGTGCCAAAACGATGCCGAAGCATTGCTCACAGATTATTACTCCTTGTGCATCGTCGCCTGGTTCAAACCCGTAAAAAGTTCCACACGGTGGAATGTCCAACTTTTTTGGCACGAGTACATCATTGCTCTTGCTGTGGCCACCGGGATTTTCCTCAACGGCCTTTTTTTTTTCTTTCATATGTAAAATATGGCATCAAGCAAGTGACTCCTGTCTCCTTCATGCTTGTCTACACGTGACACTGCAAACGCCGCATCTGGTTACTGTGGCAATGGCGAGTGACAGCAGAGCACTTTTAAAAAAATACAAATGCATGCACGTAAGAATCGAGATTGTGATTTATTTTTTTTTTTACAAATAATTGTGCGACCCTAACCACCATACTTAACTTTATGCAGAGTTCTAGACTCTCACCTCCAGATGACCATGAACAACATCTGAACCACCTTAAAAACAGGAGTAGATAACAGAATCATGTGCAGAAAATGTGTTTTTCCTTCCTGTTGTTCAGTGATGGATCTCAGCATGAGGAGAGTTTGATAAGGAAGCAAAGCGATTGATGGATTTCAGTTGACAGGACCGGATAGTAGCAGCTCAGCTAATGAGCTCGCTGAGGGGAAAATAACATGGACGCTGCATTGATCCACTGCTGTCATGCAAACTGTGCATCAGTCCAGTGGACTTAAAAACACACACACACACACACACACACACAGTGACACATGGTGTGTTTTGTTTACACTGCCGAGTGGACAGTCAGGCTCTGAGAAGCCACAGAAAGCTTTTACAGCGTCATGTTTCCTGGAAGGGTTCGGCTCTAATAAGCTCTGGGATGGTTGTACCGGAGCGAGATGCGGCCCCGCCCCGAGCGGACCACCTTAATGTGAACCAATCAGGGCCTGTTGTGTCAACATGCGGTAAGAACACAGAGCCACTTGTTTGTGTACAGCACAAAGCAAGACCGGCTCCCTGTGCGTGTGTGTGTGTGTGTGTGTCTGCTTGTTTCTCTGTACTCTGATGTGGGGACAGGATGGAAGCTACGAGTAGAAGCAGGGATGCAAACAGGAAAAGCTGAAAAAAGAGAGAACGCTCCGGGGGGTTAGAGTTAGGGTTGGGGTGTCAATGCCGATCTGCACAGATCCGCCACGCCGGCAACTTTACCAACACGAAAATGATGAAAACACAAGCACATCGAAACAACTTTCCCTGTTTTATGTTGATTCAATTAAATTTAGCCTGATGTAGACCGATCAGTAAATTCTAAAACATTTACTGATTGATTTAAATGTGGTGATTTGTACATCAAGAGCCTCAAGGCAGCACTGCTCCTCTGCTCAGCACACACCTGAAGCTTCACTTTTCATTCAAACAAACCAATTAATGAGAATCGGCTCGCTTTCTCTCCCGAACAACGCAGGTTGACCGGCCGATCACCTCAAGCACACCGCAGTGTTTCCCACTGATTTTCAGGAGACCATGGCACGCGTGGGCGTGGGGCGGGTGATCGCGGCAATTTTTGTGTGTAAGTTAACGTTACGTGCAGTGCGCCCGCATGCCAGAGACAGCTGAGGGGCTGACAGAGATGAGAGACGGTGAACCGCTGTTTAAACAAAAAATGACATGAGACTGTTTTGTTAATTAATGGGAAACACTGACACCGACTACCGCCCGCTAAACGTCAGCAAACTTCCAGACAGGCGTCCACAGATTAGCAATCTAAACAACTTCTTTCTCACATGAAAAAATATTAGCCTAAAACTTAATAAAGTGACAGCGGGAATCAAAGCAGCTTTGTTAGCAGTTGGACCAATGCCGGTCTCGAAATGCGCAGAAGCTTCTGGAACGGATCTCATTCCAGGCACTGACAAGTGGCATAAGCTAGCTAACACCTAGCTCACTAGCATGGCAAGGCAACACTCACATGAAGTAGACTGACGTTATCGTTACCACCATCATTCATTGACTAAAAGACAGTTCACGTAAAATGGCTAAGGTTAATGTTAACTTACCTTGGATAATCTCGACACTCGTACTCCAGTTGAAAAGTCTCCGCTCTGTCCAAATCAGTCTCCACTCATCGTTAATCAGCAGTTACCATCAGTCATCTAGTGTCAGCCGGTTTCAGCTGCATCTTCGCTTGACTCTGCCAACGGCCGATCATCAATCAGCAGCACTGTGCCCTCGCAACTGGCTGACAGGTTTTTTTTTTCAGTTGCACTTGATTGGTTTTGCTCAGCGCAGTTCTCTCATACGATTGACACAGACCCCCCCCCCTTCACAAAAAATTTTAGGATCTGGACGATCCACACAAGTCACCTAATTGGTCGCGAAAAAAGCGAGTTACACTTTTCGGCCCGCTGTTTGCATCTCTGTAATTTACTCACTTCCTTCTGCCTTGACTTGAGGAACTTACAAACTGCTCTGACCCCTCAGCTCTCAACCTAGAGGTCAAACCATTAATGTGGCACTGTCAACCAGAACACACTGATAAATATCCTGCTATTTTAATCATGTCTCATTTACCATTAATGCTATTTCCCTTCTCCAATGCTATAGTATAAGTAATATTGATATAACAACTAAACATTTATAATGAAACTGAAGTGTTCAAGTGTTTGTTGCTTTCGTAAAGAATAAGTGTGCTCCTAAATGAAGCACAAAAAGAAACACAGAAGCCCAATGAAAAACTAAGTTAATTAATAATCAGTTTATTATAGGCCTACTTGTGTTTGTGTGCAGACTTGTGCTTAGCTGTCACATCTATGCAATAATACATACCATCAAAATCACACATTGGCAGATGCAAAGAACAGAGCCTTGCTTGTGTGGATTTGTTTACTCCTAAATGAAACAGTTTAAAAATCTTACAGCCAGGCTGAGCACACAGTATATTATACACTATAATTTACTTCGGCATTACAGTTTTCTAATGTGCAAACAGATCTCAACATTCAAGAAAAAAATGATTATCAATTTTGCATTGCAAAAACGATATTGTATATAGAGAAAAGGGACGCATCTTTTTTGTAATTAGTCTTCTTTTCTCACTCTGTATACTGTTACATCTCAGCTGTGGGTGTCTGACTGTTTTTCTGTCTTCTACAGTTTCTGCAGCATTTTACTCCCTGTTGGCTCATTTTTAAATTGGCTTTAGATTATAATTACTGACAAACGTGCACAAATAAACATAATGCATACTCATGTGCCTGAATGTGAACACACGAACAAAACTTTATCCCGCAATAAATTACTGACACATGGAGCGGCATTTTTTTTTTCCTTATTGGCATTGTTAGACATTTTGGGAAATATGGTCACTTGTAGGAGGAGATGGATTAAATGACAACCTCTCATATGTGTCTGTTCAGGGAGAAAGAGCTTCTCTGGCTCTGTCCAGAGATAATTGTACAAGGACAAATGTGTGGGTGTCTCTTAGTGCTATTTTAATTCATGTGCTTCAGTGAAAGGTTCAAAAGGGCATGGTGGAGGTGGATATAGCTCAAAGACTGTGGTGATGAATACATGCACTCCTAACCAGTAACATCACTGGTCTCTGCCTGAAGCAATTGAGCCAATCACAGCAAACAAATCAAGAAATGAATTAGATTCTTAGGGAAATCAAATTTCAGTCTGATGCAGTATTTCTCATATTAAAGGCTGGACAACAAACGTGTCCTGCTGACTTCAGATAGCTGCAAGGTTTCACCCACAGATTCTTTTGGGTACAGCTGTGTGCTGTGTCGTATGACTGAAATGCAGCTACTGGAGCTGATTGCAGTCATTTAAGACAGTGCTTGTGATTCCACAAGGTGCACAGCGGCACATTTCAAAACTGGCTCTCCTCTTTGCTCCACAGATTTAAGCAGCAAGTTTATTTTAATGTATTCTACTTCAAAGGATACAGGGCAAAATCAGGAATTGCTACAGAATCTGGTCGATTTTTAAAGTAAAACAGCGAAAAACCAAAACAAAGCAAAAAACAAAACAAAACAAACAAACAAACAAACAAACAAAAACATTCAGAGTAACTGCAACCTGCGACACAAAACACTGGATCGGATTTGTTGGATTTAGCAGCTTTCTAGCCGAAATAGAAGTGTTTTGGGAATACGACACAATAAGGAATCAAATCAAATCAAATCAAATTTTTATAAAAAGCACATTTTAAAACAACCAAAGTTTCTAAAAGTGCGATACAATAAAGCAACATAAAAAAGCAAAGGCATGACATGTAAATAGAGCAACAGCAATGCAAAATATAAGGAAAAGAAGACTTGGATTGTGCCACACAAAGTTGTTTAGAGTTTGGATGGACATTTTAAGATAGTTCTGTGCTTTCAAGAGTGTTCCTCCTTAGGCTGCCAGCCAAAGGTAGCACTCTTTTTAGAATCCCCCCTTTACTGTGGAGTGTAGAAGCTCTGAGGGGCATTCGTACATGAAAGGTACTAAGTCGAACGTACATAGTAAACTAATTAATATGTCTGAAATAACAGAAAGTGGGGGGTAGAGGGTGTACATGCACCCCCAACATTTTCTCTATCGTTTAGATGCAATAGCAATTAAAATATTATTACTATACAACTATTTACATGATCGATATTATTTCTATTCAAGGAACTTCTGAGGATAAAATCATGTGCTTGATATTACTCTGCCAGTTCCTATTTGCACACTTTGAATCGCACTTACATGGTTATTTATTCACTTGGCTGAATAGGAATAATATGGCCTATATGTATTGCTGTACAGTAATAATATTTTAATTGCCGTCACATTTAAACAATAAAGAAAAACCTGGATGCTGCTGCACCCTCAGCACTCCACTTTCTTTTATTCATTTCTTTTATCTCTCAAGTTACTGTTTAATGAACAAACCAGTTAGTATCTCATTTGCACATTTATTTAATTAATTATTTATTTATTCTTCACAAGCCCTTCCTAGTTTTGCACTGGAAGGAAAAAAAATATAATAGAAAGCTCTAAGGGTGAGTTACTGATTGAAAAAACTGAATTGTGCAATAAAATATCACTTAAAAACAAAGGAAAACACCAGGCACACAAATACACACGCACACACACACAAATACAATACAGTATATTTGATTGGACGTCAAAATCTAATATATTATATCTGTGTCCCTCCATCTGAGTCATGTTTAAGGTGATTGTTGCCCACAAAGCAAGCAATGGACAGAGTCATTTAATTAATCTCAATATACCCAGGATTAAACACTGGCTATTGTTACTGATGGCCTCTTGTGAGTCTGTGCATGTTGTTGTATACTGTGAAGTATGTTTATGTGCGTGTGTGTGTGTGTGTGCTGTATTCGTGAAACTGATAGAAAGAGTAAAGCTCCACAGTGAATAAAGTTGTCCTGTAGCTCATTTCCCATAACACACAATGTATCGCCGACAAATGGGGAACACGTTCCAGCAGACATTACACAGAGGAAATGTTTTTGTTTACACATACATTCTGTTCATGCTGTACTGTACCACCAGAGAGCTATTCTAAGCATAAGTGTGTGTGTGTGTGTGTGCGTGCGTGCGTGTGTGTGTGTGTGTGTGTGTGTGGGTTGTAGCCTGCTGACCAACACAGTGGTTCAGACCTACAACACAGGTAAACCGGTGTGGAGCTGCTGCTGGTGTTTGGACAACAGTAACTATGTCTACGCGGGTCTGATGAACGGCTCTGTGCTCGTCTACGACACCAGAGATACGAGCACACACGTCCAGGAGCTGCAGCCGCTAAACTCCAGGTAGACGCACAGACACACATGGTTTCAGATAGATTTTTTTAAAAGTATTTTTGAGTGTAGAATGCTGGTGTAGTGACGACTGAAGGTCCACTCTATTACAAAAAGGAGTCATTAAGACAAACTTTGTGCACTATAGTAGTTAACCACCTCCTGTTGTTCCTGCAAGCTTTGACTCGCTGAACTCTCGATGTTTTCAGGTCTCCGGTGGCGTCTCTGTGTTACGTCCCGCGGGCGGCGTCCAGCTCGTTTCCCTGTGGTGGGCTGATTGCTGGCTCTCTGGTAGGTGGCTGTTTCTGGGAGCAGGTTAACGAGACCACATACAGACCGCACATCCTGCCACTCGAGACCGCTGGCTGCACTGACTTCCAAGTGGAGACGGAGAGCCGACACTGTCTGGTCACATACAGGCCAGGTGAGACCCCAACACCCCCACACCTGCCTGGTTCTGCATGTGATGATCTCCACCAGACTGATGATGATGATGATGATGATAGTTAAGTCATGACATATAACACTATGTTGTTGGGCATTTGGGTGAATATGTCGACAACCAGCCCATTGCAGGTTGGTTTGTTAAAGTCGGTATTTTGGTTTATTTTTGACATTTCAGGCTAAATTAATGGTCCGCCTTGATAAATATTTAACCTGTAAGGGCCAAAAATAGGAACAGACAGAGTCTGTGGTTTTCTAACTGGGATTCGAACGGAGTCGGGGAGAAGCAGACCCCTGTGGAGCCCGCCTCTGTGTGCAAGATGACGAGCAGTGCAGCTCCACTACTCACATGGAAGAGCTGAGAATGACAATGATTATACTCCAGGGCTGTCAAAATTGGCCAAAAATTACATTCAGATATTCTCTATAAATATAAATCTGAAAATATTTTCATATATATAACATATTAATTATTGTATGATGTTGTTCGCCATAAAACTAAATGTGTACATTTGGCGTTGTAGCTTCCACTTGGTGGTTGTGAAATGGTAGTTTAACTGTAGCTTACGTCACCTGCCTACAACCAGAGCTGGGCCATATGGTCTAAAAATAATACCTCCATATTTTCAGGCTATATCTCAATACACCATATATATATATCTTGATATTGTAAAATTTCCTCTAAAGCACTTCATATATGTGTTACTGAAACCTTTGATAATAACAATAATGATAATAATACTTTTAATTTATATACCGCCTTTCAAGAAAGCCAAGGTCGCTTTACAGAGTAAAAAGAAAACAACAACAGGAAAAACACTATGAGAATAGACACAAACAGTCAAAACAAAACCATGCAACCAGTAGAACAGATGCAGTAAAGGGCAGTAATGGTGAGCAGGGGGAGGCGGTGAAATTAAAGATTGACGGCCAGTTTGAACAGATGAGTTTTCAGGATACATGAGCTGATGCATAAAATGACACCAGTTTGATGGTTCAGGTAGTCCCTGCAACATTTCTCTTTATTCTAACCTTCCTATTTATAATAGATCCATTTGTGGTTTCAGTTGGATTTTTAAAATTTAATTCACTTGCACAAAGGGGGAAATACTGCCCCTCCCCTCCCCTCCCCCTCTCTCTGTCAGTCTCATACTGTATGTGGTGGAGCTGCTCTCAGATGCTGAGCATGTAAAAAAGGTGGCCTCCGAAGTTTTCCTGGACATTTACACGAGTCAAAACGGTTGGAGAAGTGTTCAGTAAACATTAAAGTCACTCTGTGATGTTAGTTGGTAAGATGAGCTTGCTAGTTATTACGCTCATACTCATCACAGAAGTTTACTTCCTGTTTCATCTCCCCCCCCCTCTCTCACACACACACACGACACACGCTGAGGTAACAGCAAAAAACATTTTTCTAGAAAACAACATGTGACAGTATCCTGATCCTCCTGTGCTCTTATTTCACAAAGTACCGACACAGTTAACGGAGTGACGACGGAACGTTATTTATCCACTAATGTAGACGACATGTGACGTTTGTAATTTATGCGAAACATAAATTGGCCTGCAAACATAAAAGCTCAAATGGAAAAAGGTTTGAAAGATGCTTATGTTGAAAATGCATTTTGGAAAGAAACTGAAGTGTAAAGCAGGTTGAAAAAAGATTTTATAATAAATGTGCATTCACAAAGGAATTTAAAGAAGATACTTATTTTATAGATCAGAGTTCCTCACATCCACATTTATGGGCTGTTGAGTCTATTTAAAAGAATCAAAATCATCAAAAATCATGACTCTGTAAAACTTCAATTTTATTTTCAGTGGGACAGAATTTTTATTTTTTTTTCCCCATAATTTAATTGAATTCCTAATGAGATTTGCTATAAGAATAAAATGCCTTCCTCGGGCAGAGCTGAGTCTGCCACTCTGAATGAGAGAAGGAACATCGAGAAGAGTTTCACAGGCTGAAGCTGCAGCTCCAGGATCAGTTAACAGCTCCTGTCTGATTAGAAGAAGCTCAACTTGATGCATCACAACAATTTCTGCAACCAGGTGTACCAGTTAGGACCCTGTCGGTCCTGAGCAGCCGCTTGACACGTGATGGACACACACAGCTGTGCAGGAAGAAATGTTGTGTACAGTGTATACTGAATCAACTAAGAACAGCAACAACAACAACAAAAATCTCAACTGTAAAATGATTCATGGTAATTTAAAGTTTTAACAAAATGGAGGTTGTGTCTGTTTTTGAAATGTGCAGCGTTTCCCCATGAAAACACCAGAATGTGTTTAGAAAAGCCTCTGCGAAGAAAATGATCACGCCAAAAATCAGGCTGAGCGTCTGTCACAGGAAATATGCTAATTGACGAGCAGCTTGTTGTAAACACAGGAAGCTCTCAAGTGTTACAAACAAGTCATGCCTGCCACTTTGTGAACAGTGTGCGGTTAGTTTCTAACATCTCAACCTCCACTGATTTCCAAAAAACACATTTTCTACCAATTTGAGTGTCAAGAAGCTACTTTTTCCTTTTTGTTTATTTGGTTTGTTTACTGTTTTAAACCGAAGAACCTTCTGAATATACTGAAGGGGAAAGACGTAATGTCAGTTAAGATGATATATGTGTTTATGCTGCCATAACAGCTTTTTGCAGTTTATTCTGTCTGTGTTGTTTTGGACTCTGTCTGACAACCTGTGGTTGTGAAATCTTGTGGTTGCATACAGATGATTTTTGGCTGCTTGTCCCGTCTTGAATCAGATTGTTGCAAAAGGACAGCAAGTGTTTTGTAATCATGACAGTGTGAGAACAGAAGAACAGACGTGTATGTCTGAACGTGGGCGGTGGTGGCCGAATGGTGAGAGAAGGGAGCTTGTGACCGGAGGGAGGATTTAAACCCCCATCTGGCAGGATTTATCTGGATGGTGAAACTGAAGGGAAGTGCTTGCCCCACCGGTATCCCACCACTGAGTGCCCTTGAGCAAGGCCCCGAGCCCCACTTGCTCTGGTGGAGCTGCTCAGTGGCTGCAGTTTAGACTGTGGCTGTACTGAGCAGCTTCCAGGTTTGAATGTGTAACTGTGTGAATGGTGTTGAGAGGGTTCTTGAAAAAGAGAGTTTGCCCTCAGTGGGACCCCGCCTGAATAAATAAAGGTTAAAAACAAACAAATAAACAAAACCCAGTAAAGGTAGGGGTGGGGGAAAAAATTGATACAGCTTGATAATACAATAATTATCAGCCCAATATTGCAATGACAGTGTTGTATCGATTCATAGACCATAAGCTGTTCCATAAATTCTTAATAAATGTTGCAAATATACACTCAACTTCTTGAGTAATAGAATAATAAAATCTATTGACTTCTCAGTCAGCTGGATGGTGCTAAGCACACAGTGTCTGGTGACGTAATAAAAAATGCAACAAAATGTTTTGAAGCTGGATGAATAGACTGAACTCGTCATCTAATTAGATGAAACATAGGATGATGACAAAGTTTTACTTTAATTACTTTAATTACTAATATCTTATCGTGACTTAAGTATTGTGATAATATTGTATCGTGACTTAAATACCATGATAATATCTTATGGTGACTTAATAATCGTAATACTATCGTATCGTGGGGCCTCTGTGGATTCCCAGCCCTGTCTGAAGGCCAGTTGTGTTAGCTTCCTGTGTGATACATCCCGTCTCTCCCGCAGGACGCTCCAACCCCTCACTACGCTGCGTCCTCATGGCCCTGAACAGGACGCCGCAGCAGGACTCCAGTCAGCTGCCCAGCTGCTCCTGCTCGCCGGTGCAGACGTTCAGCGCCGGCTCGTCCTGCAAACTGCTCACCAAGAACGCCGTTTTCAAGAGACCAGACGGAAGCGGGACGCTGGTCTGTGCTGGGGACGAAGCCTCCAACTCTACCATGGTCAGTCTTGTTATTAATCTGTTTACACAGATGCTGTCTCATGGGGACAAAATGTGAGACACCATAATGTAAATCATTAAAGTATAAGGTAAGGACTTTGGCGAGGTTAGGCTGAGGTTATGGTCAGAGTAAACCTCCAGGAAACGAATCTGAGTCGATGGTTGTGTGTACTTGCAGGTTTAGTGTTGGGGTTAGAGTTGTTATGTTTAAGGGAATACGTTTTTTTAATAAGGGTCCTCGCCTGTTTGGAAGTGTGTGTGTGAGAGAGATATATCTGGAGTATTGAGCACAATTTAGTCCACAGTGGACAGTAAACCTCATTCCTGATCCAAGTCAAAGGATTGACTTAACCTGAACTGGACTGAACAAGCTGATTTATATAACACGTCATACTCTTTTCACACTTTGACGTTTTCATTTCATTTAACTGATTCCTTTAATTGACACCAACAGACATTTTAACTTCAAATAGCTTTGTTAAGATGAACTACATTCATTTTGAAATATCCGAGTGCCTGTGTTGCACGCACGCACACACACACACACACACACACACACACACACACACAAAAAACCCCCCCAAAAAACCATATATATAATATAATATATATAATATAATATATATAATATAATATATATATTTTTTTCCCTTTCGATGTTCCTTCATGGGAAATGGGTGAACTCTTTCTGGCAGCCTGTGGAGGTTCACTCTTGAAAACATTAAAACTGCATAAAAACTGCTTCATGTGGTATAATCCAAGTCTTCTTTATCATGCTGCAGGTTCAATACTTCCAAAACTCTTATCTCAGCCGTTAAACCACTAAATCCGACACATCTGATCCAGTGCTTTGTGTCCCACGTCTGTGAACTCCGGCTGGAATAAATACGGTTCCGCCTCTCTGCACCAGACATTTCATATTTTTTAAGAAAAGAACATTAGGATAAGCTGGTGCAGAGAGAGGCGGAACCATATTTATTCAAGCCAGAGTTCAGCAACGTTTAGAATGACTGAACACACGACCTAAAATTGGATCGCGTGTGTTGGATTCAGCTGCCTTCCAGGCAAAATCAAAGTGCTTTGGAAATACTGAGCCCACGACACGATGAAGAAGACTTGGATTAAACCACACGAAGCTGCTGAGATGTTTTTAGAAGTTTTTTATGTTTTTACAAATGAACCTCCATAGACTGCCAACAAAGGGGAGGGCACATTGTAGAGATCACCTGTTCACCGTGGAGCAATGCTGGAAGGGAAAAAAAAAAAATCTCAAATCAAGACATCTAAAGGTGACTAAGCCACTAAGCTCCTCCCTCTAAAGCAAACGGCCCAATCAAAGCACAGCATCTGCCAGCTCTGCCCAGGGTCTGACAACTACATAGTTGTGCTCCATTGAAACTCTTTAAATCTTTTCAGATTTCTGTCATTTTCCAGCTGGTTCTGTGGATTTTGAAAAAACGTCGAGTGTGGGACACTTTGAAAAGTGATGCTTGTTATTAGGCGAGGTTTGAAGGAGATCTGTGTTCTTTACCTTTTCAAACTCAAACACTGGAAAGTGTAACATTATGCAAAACTGTTAGGGCGTCGTCATTCCCCGTTGAACCCCTCACAGTTCCACAAGCACAGCTAACGTTGCGTCCGCTTCAGTAACCCTTCGATAAACACTGAAGCCATGTTATGTTGTTATTAAAGGATATTAGCTGCTTAATTTGAGTTACTTATAGCTATTGAGAGCGCTAGCAAGCCTGGCCAGCTAAGCTAAAGTCTACGGCTGCAGTCTTGCAATAGCAACTCTCCAGTTTGCTCTGCTGGTAACCCAAACTCGAACCTGACATAAAGCCTAGCTTAACTTTTAATGTTAATATACAAAGAGACGTGTCCTCTGCCTGTCCTAAACGGGTTTTAATTTGTTACCGGGGTCCTCACTTGTTTTACGAATTAAGTGAAACACAGGTTAAAGCCGCTGCACTGTGATCTGTAGGCCTCAGCATGTATTTTTGTATTCATAACCTGTTTTCACTTCTGAGTCCCTTTGACTTCCTGCACATATCACTCAGATTCTCATAGCAGACCTTCTGCCTGCTTCTGTCTGAAATCGCTTTTTCGTTTTTTGAAAAACGAGTTAATAGTTCTCCAGAGTGTGCAGTTAGTGACTGTAAGCTCCATGCAAGCTCCGAAAGCTCGTCAGACATAGCAACAGTAACTAAGGGGGGTGTGGCTAAGGGCTGCACGATTTTGAAAAAATATCTAATTGTGATTATTTGGACTGATTTTGCAATTGTGGTTTGAATTGCGATTTAAGAGGAAATTATTATTTTTAATCCCTTATACTCATTTTCTTTAAAAAAGATACTAAAATGATTATAGTGTGATTACTGCAGAGTTCTTGACCAAACACGGATGTTTTCTTAAATCTGTAGAATGAGATGTGTGGGCCAAGACAACGCTGCAGCACCACAATATTTGAATTAAATGACCTTTTTCCTTCACATTTCCCCTTTAACATAATTGCGCCTAGATGTGATTTGAAAATCGCAGCGGGTCATGTTGCCATATCGATTAAATTTT
>JAQLOL010000023.1:26128158-26139823 GCA_029783665.1 Naso thynnoides
TCAGAGTCCAGATGGAGGAGGCACTGGAGATTGAAGGTTTTGCTCTGGCCTGTTGGCTGCAGAAAGCCTCCATATGTCCGTCTCATCCTCCCAGTTGTACCCAATTCAATTTTTGCTAACTGTCACATTAATGCTACAAGACATTCCTATTAAAAGAAAGTGCATTTTCATCTGTTTCTGCTGTGCCTGTGAGGCAACATGAGGAATGGAACCTCCAACCATACAGTGTCGATGCTTTGGCCAAATACCTCAAACTTTGTTGACGCTCTGATTCTCACTGTCAGTCTGATACCCAGGAATCATTTCTTCAGTCTTTGTTTTAGAGACACACTTCACTTCACAGAGGAGCTGTTTCTAAACATATAAGACACATTTCTGCTGTAAGATGTCTAAAAATCTTTTTATGTATGTGGTTAATTTTTTTGCTTCCATTATCCTGAATGTTTCCAACAATGTTCAAACTCAAAGATCTGTTGTTTTATTCAACGCAACAGTGCGTTTTGTCTTTTGTCTTTGTTTTTATCTGCAGTGGAGTCTGTTTAACAATGAACAAATTTCATGACATCACAAAATACGTCTTTTGTTTCCATGTTTCAGTAGAGAGACCTCTGGTGGCAGAAATGACATATTGTGAATGTTACTACAGTCATTGATTATTTTTCTCCATTAGAAGAGCCTTTCAACTTTTGTTTGAGGTAGTTGGTAATTGACTGTAATTTATACTCAGTTCATCTGATTTATACCGAATGCAACATTCAGAAGATTTACATGCACAGTTAAAATCCAATTAGGCCATTAAATTTTATTACCGCCCCTGTCTCAACAAACAAGTGCTGAGGGAGAATCGATCGATTGATGGAAGGTATGTCTGACTTCGTTACAGTAGGCCGTGATGTGCCCCCGTTCAGCTTTTTGCTATTGAACCTTGTTACGCTTGACCCAACAAGCTACAAAAAAGCAAACAGCAGTCTGAACACACGGACAACTTTACAACGCCGTACGCTTCTTCTGGACGCTTCACGTTTAGTACAAGTTATATGTACGCCAACCATTGTGCTGAGTGTATTCTTGTGTTCTTCCCGGCTTTCTTCTGCAAATTTATGCTGCTCAAGAAAGTTTCGGGTCAAAGTAGTCACAGGTCTGTCGATCATTTGCAGAACATTCAGGCCAAGTAGGGAATGATGAAGGCATTTAAATGGCAGAGGAATTCCCAGCAGCATTATCTAGGCGTGTTAGGGCTGTCACTTTCTGTCCGAAATTTGGATATTCCTTTGAGCGTAGGTTGATAAGTTCATATTCGAGCTGTAATTACCTGCTTTAAATGTAAGCTGCTATCTCTCTACTAGTTCATCATTCACTGAGCTGGCTATTGTCACATCATGAACTAAAAGGCGCCCCTCCCTCCCTGCCCAGGTCTCTCTACTGTCACAGCAGCAGCTGCACTCAGACAGTGAGCACGTTAAATCAACACTTTGTAACTTTGACTGAAAAACGAAACCTAATGATGCATGTTCATACATCGCATAAAACAGCAATTTGAGTAAAATCTGTGATTCACGGAGGTTCCTGAAAGCAACATGTAGGCTTCCTGCAGACCGAAGCTGCAGCTGCAGCTGCAGCACCAGGTCGTTCCTGGTGACGGCTCTGCTAAAATAAAAAGGTGCGGACAGACGGAGCAGTCCACAAACATCAGAGGGGAAACCAGTGGGCATTTTCTCTGTAAAATATGACCCGATTTTACTCAAATTGCTGTTTTGTGCGATGTATAAACGTGCATAATTGAGTTTCATTTTTCGGAGCTGTGGGTCGCAGTCAAAGTTATGTAGTATTGCTTTAAAACAGCAGACAGAACTTTTCATGGACAATTTTCACAAGTTAAGATGGTGAGAGAAGTATTCAGTAGGCGTAAAACTCACTCAGTAACATCATCTGGGAAGAAGAGCCTGTATGCTCAGCGCTGTCACACTAGTTAACTCTCTGTTTTCTGCAAAATGAGGGTGGGGCCGTTGCCGCTCACACTGACTAGCGCAAGCTGCAGCAAGCCTAATGCGAGCAAGTTGTACAGATTGCATTTACACCTACATAAGATCTGAACACAGTGCGAGCCAGACTTCCTTCAGATGTGCCCTGGCAGATCCGACCACAGTCGATCTCAAAGCATTTACATCTTGCATTAAAATGCGTTTTTTCCCGAGCCGGATAACTTACCTGGATACAGATTGTATTTTCATGCCAGGTGTAAATGGGGTGTCAGACAGACATCACTTATATCAAGTGTTTTGTCAGTAACACGGGTCCTCCGCTCTGCCGTGCACAGAAAAGACATTGTCTGGTGTACTGCTCCCGCTCCCGTCCAATCAGGAGAGAGGATTCCTTAAATGTATTCTTGGTGTACTATAGAACGGAGAGACTTTGAGACCCATATTACTGACCTCTGTTATCAGTGTTGGCTGTCAGAATGTGGAGCTATACGACACTTATTTCAATAAAGTGTAAATCACTTACAGCACCTTTTTAATTTTTAAAAAAAGTGACAGCCTTAAGGTGTGTTAGTCCGATTTTGACCAATATGATTTGGTACAGTTTCAGTCACACTAACACATTTTGATGTATTCCAAAGCCCAGTCTTAGTAGGACTAAAACAATGAATCAACTTTTTCTTGCACCGTGTAAACATGATTGATTTTGGTAAGCTGACTCATCCCTGAGGTGTTGATGGCTGCAGACCTTCCAGGCCACTCCATTCTGTCCCTCTCTGAACTAGAAAAGAAGGGAACCATCAAACAGATGATGATGATTATTCGGACATGTACCGTCGTAGGATTGGTCATTTGGTTCTGCTTCTGTTGCTTGTTGCTCTGCTGCTGTCTGGACCGCTGCAGTGAGAAAACAGCCGGTCAGAGAAGGTTGACAGTCTGACGACGACTGCGTCCTGATGATAAAACTCCAACAGCAACATTTCAGCATCTCTTGAGTGCTGAGTCCCAACTAGTATCCTGCTGCTTTTATAGGCTTTATCTTGTATTATCCTAAACAAAGACTGGAGCTTTTAGCACGTGTTGATACATTTATTTTGATACTCTACCAAAAAGAAGAGAACTGTTCCTGGTTGCTAAGCAACATCCCTTTGTGGCCTTCCAGTGTCTGACAGTCCATTCAGGCTTATTGTTGACATTTATCCGAAAGTGTTCAAGTGTTCATCCAACTGCAGCTCGGCTGTGTGTGTGTGTAGAAACAGTGACGTCACCAGTACTCACAAAAACAAAAATAAAAACAAAAATGCTGAGATGCTTCACTGCTTGTGGCTCATCGACTTTCAGATTTAAAGCTTCTTCAGTTGGGACTGATGATAATACACTGTGTCAGTATCTCCTGTTAGTCGCAGTTGACTTTTAGTGAGATGAAACAGTCTGTCATTGCAGAAGGAAGTTAAACTTTTACAGTTCAAATGGTAAAGTCACAAACAGCATAGAAGAAACACTTGAAGTCATTTCAAAACGCTGAGAACTTCTTCTGCTGCAGCTTTCTTTGGTCCCGTGTGACCAGTGGGTGAGTGTGGCTCAAGCGCGAGATTTAGATCGACTTGGCGTGTAACAGATGTTACTGAGTGAGTAACTGCTACAATAGCCTGTGACAGCCTTTAGCTTTCTATGCGCAGACAGTGAGGCTTATTTCGTACTTTGAGTGAAAGAGACGAGGAGAACAAACAATATTGACACAAGGTGTTGGCTCCCCTTTCTCCTGTGGACGGCTGAGTGTGTCACACTTAAGGGCTGGACGATAATTATATTGATTACAAAAATATATTGAACACATCATGATGAAGTTCCCTCCCTCCAATCCTTATTTTTACTTAAGCAGCACTTGAACATATCACAACCTAACTCAATACAACAACCACAACCTCGCCGAGTTCTTTAACTGGGCCAGATGTTTTTGGCTGAGTTAGTACTTTGGTCGCGCCCTTTTTCTTGCATGTTTGTGGGCGGAGCCTTGGCAAAACATTAATGGAATTAATTGAAATGAGCAAGATCAAGTTGGTGTTCAGTTACTTGCCCAGCCCTGCTAGATGGCTCCCACACAAAAGCAGCTTCACAGCCGATGTCCAGTGTGGGCCTTTGGTTGTTTATTAAACTTTGTGTTGCTTGAAAGTTTTTTCACTGGGCCACTAAATTTCTTCCTGTTCTCCTTGAAAGAATTTAGCGTTAAAGCCTGTTTAATCATGTTTTGTCTTCAGAAAGACTGTCTCATCTCACACACACACAAACATACACAGGTGAATATTTGAGTATTTGCTACTGATTACTTCAAGGATCCAAGGCCCCAATTTTTTTTTTCCTGGACTGCCCTTCAGATCAGCTGGTCCAAATGATTTTATGTCAGACTGTGTGTAATTCTAATGGTTTAAAACAAATTTGGTTTCAGATCGTTAAATATTGCCGTCAGCTTCAGGAATCCGCACAGTTGAAGCGGCTGTACGATCCCAGATACCCATCAGCATTCTCTCTGCTGCTTCATGACTCAGACTGAGTTGGAAATTGTTCGTCTCCCTCTGGATTCTCTCCTCTTTCCATCACTTCATGTGCCAGTTTTCTCTCCATCTCTCTCTCTCGCCCCCTTCCAATTATAGCTGAACCTTGTGCCCATTTCACCGGAGAAAATTAGGAGCTGATAAAGTTGCATTTTGCTGTGGCACGTAGAGGAGGAAGTTATTTAGTGAATGAAGCAGCAGCGTTGGTAAACAGAGTCTGAAGTATGTTCATGGGTGTGTCAGCCGGATTGGTTTATTTCCCTCACGTTGTGTTAGATGACTGTTCTCCCAGCTGGTCACTGTGAGTTTGACACTTGTGCTAATATTGTATTAATCCATTTCACCTGAACAGGTAACAAATCCTGTTGCCATATGAGCTTTCAGAGGCTCTGTTTGGTCAGAGTGAAGCTGCTTTCATTGTGGGTGGTTTATTTTGGCTTTGAAATCGACGCAGGACTGAAAGGATGAGAAGTTTGCTGGACAGACGCCTGCATGAGTCACATGGTGCGCTCTGCGGCAGTGTGATGTGATGTTTGACTGTTCTGTCCAGAGGTGCACTGAGCGCGTGCAGAGGTGGAGTTTTCCCTGGTGGTCAGCCGAGAAACGCAGAGAGTCAAACAAATGTCCAATGCTGTTTGATCCAGCATCAAACTGAACGACTCCATTAACAATCGCCCCCCCCCCATCAGCTTCACTGGGCTACTTTGTGCCTTTCATACATTGTGCTGACGCTGACAGACTTTCCACAATGGCTTTACAAATACACATGGTGATGTACTCGTTTTCAGCCCAAACAAGAACACTTTGCAGGAAATAGTTCTCCTGCAGTTTTGCATAATGCAAATTATTATTGCCTTATTGCTTGTGGGCTATAACTTAAATAATCTTTCAAATGAATTCGTAGTTGGGTTGCCAGCTAAAGCAGTGCTGAACAGTCAGCTAAACAACTCCTAACTCAACCAGACTGTGGTGCTGCTTTTTTGTACTGTTGCCCTGACAGCAGCCACGAACAGGAAACACTCTTGTTAGGATTTTATAACTGAGCTATGACCAAACTTTTCTTGACAGTGTGAAAACTTGTGAAAATGATTGTCTTTGATCCCAGTTAAAGCTTTTAAATTCGAGTCTTGAGGGTGAAAGTTAACCTTAAAATGTCTTGAAGGTTAAAGTTCAGTGTGCTGGACTGACTGTGTTATGTGTGACTGGGAGCCATGAATCTTTTCTTTTTATCCAAAGTAACGTTTATGAATGAAAATCCATCATTAACGTTTACTATTTGAACTAACCCTGTGCGAGCTGGCTCTAATTTGCTGTTGTGGTGGGCGTGTCAGCAGTCATGGGTCAGTTTGGGTCACATTTGCAGGATCGTTATTTATTTTTCTGCCCCAGTTTAAACACTGAGTCAGCTCTGTGCTGTTTACAACATCTGGCAGTCCTCTGCTCACTGTCCAGCACAGTCTTAGTACAACCAGGCTGAGACCCGCCGACACGCTGCGTTTACTGTCTGTGTGAAAAACTTGGTGACACTTGCCTGTAAATGCAAACAAATAAATATTCAAACACACACAGAAAGCCTATTCCTGGCTCGCAGTATGGCCGCCATGTGGTAAACAGTCAGAAACTCTTTGACCATCTGCAGACCTGTGATTTCAAAGACACACACACACACACACACACACACACAGTCAGTCCTCCATTGGCAGCGATTTGTGCAGGTTAGACAGGAGAAGTGGCTCTTGTTCTGCAGGCGTTTGGCTGCCGGTTGAGGCAGGAAGTCAGACATGTCACTTCAGGTCAACGCAGCACAGGAGGAAAATAACTCAGTGGCCACTTTGGAAGCTGTGCGCTGAGTCGAAGCCACCTCACTGGAATGAGGCCACCTATGAAGGTGTGCCCTGTTGAGGGCCAGAAGGCCAAAGCTGCGTCTCTTCTGTCTACAGCAGTTTAACCATCGTGTGTGCAACGCTACGAAACTGAACAAGAACCACCTGAATGCACCGTTACACTACAGGCAGGCTTGTAATGAATTATGGGATGTTACTGTTTACAAATGATACACAGGATGTGTCTTCCAACTTGAGGCAAAGACACTGCGGCGTGTTCCTGGACTGAGCTTATGTTTGAATGTCACATTGCTGCTGTGCTGCACTGGAAGAAATAAAACCTGAAATTTCCTCCGGTTTAAATTCTAACTCTCATTTCTCTTCTGCTCCTTCAGGAAACTGAGATCGCCACTGAATGCAACCATGTAAGTGTCTTCATTGCTGGCATCACTTCCTAAAACACAACTTCCCAGCAGACATCGTGCCATTCTGTAATTATATGTAGTTTATTTTGAGCACATAAACAAAAGACAATGATTTTTGACACGTAAACAACCAAAAGAAGCTTTTACAGCTCAGTTTACAACAAGACATCTTGGTTAACTTGGTACGACTGAATTAAGAAACTTACCTTTTTTTTTTAAATTTTGTTTTTGAGCTTACAGCCACATGACCTGCAATTAATGTCGTTAGCTGATGTGATTTTCCTGTAAGCTTCAAATTCAGGCATGTAAAAAAAAAAAAGTTTACGTTGAAAAAAAAAAAAAGATATATATGAACTCACGATGCACGCACTACCATCTTCCTGAGCTTTCAACTCTATCATGAAAATGTTTGAGTGACTTACATTACAAGAAAAATTGTTTTTAAACATTAAACATTACATTTAAGCATTAAATGATTGTATTTTAATGAAGAATGTTTTGTCTATAAGTGGAAAACGTGGTTAGTATTTGGAGAGTGGGTGTCAACCTGAGTGTGTAATCCAGATGTTTTCTGTGTCGTTTCATCTCTAGCTGCTGTGGAACTACAAGCTGAACTTGACCACCGACCCAAAGTTTGAGTCTGTTGCGGTGGAAGTCTGCAAGAGCACCATCTCTGAGGTAGTGTTCATGATTTCTCTGCTCACTTTTTCCAGCCTCTGCGTTTGTTGCAAAGACTGTTTTATGCATGAAAAACGTGTTGGCAGGTGTCTTAAAAGACGGGTGGGACGACACAAATGAGTTTATCCTTTAACAAAGTGTTGGTTGCTGTCTGTGGTGCGAGCTGTAATCTCCATGGTAACCAACTGGACGCTTGGCTACAGCCCAGGGCTGGGCGATATATCAAAAATCTCATATTCTGACATAGGTCATTTCATATCCCGATAATGATGCATATCACAATCTAGCAAATTTTAATTGTAAATTCAGTGAATAAATATATATTTTCATATGAAATAACAGCATTGATAGGCCCATCTCTTTTTACATTTAAAATTAAATACTCAACAAATATAAGTCCTGACTCATACTTGATTATTATCTCCTTTTATTTAAAATCTTTGCCCAAACCCTTTTGCAGCGTCTGTGTCTGCGGTTTGTTGTGAGCGCTCTGCTGCTGTGAAATGTTTTACTTCTTTGAACAAATGTTGCCTATTTGTTTTAATTTCTTGCCTAACACTACATTTTACAAAATTACATTGAACTAATCACAGTGAAGTTACCCTCAGCAAATTCTCATTTTTTTACTGAACAGCGCCTGAACACGTCACAACATAACTCAATGCAACCTGCGTCCAAATGAAGGAAACAAACAAAATGATGTCTCAAACACAGTTTACTGGCTCATTTAGTTTCACGCTTCAGTTGTGATGAAAAGGGAGCTGACAGCAACCTCTGGAATTACTTAAAATATGTCGGCATGTCTTTTTAACAAAACTGGTCGCGGGAACCTAATGTCCTGAAGCAATAGAGAGCAAACACAGCAGCGTTGGCCAGTGATTGGCCGGCTGGGCTGAGGGCACAGCATATATGTGTATGAACTCAATGGTTGAGAGAGGAGAGAGGAGCATGCACAGCTGCTGTCGTTAGAGTGGAAAATAAATATTGGTAACGTTTTAAAACATTCAGTATCACGTTGTTTGGAGAAGTCGATGTGTATAATACAACCGTAGTTAAGGCAGGAGCGCGTGTTGTCAATCCTGAGCGATATAAGTGATGCATAAAACAATCGAAGTTTTTATTTTGTCAGACAACATATATCGTCATATTGCGAAGACCTGGTACAACCAAGTGGTATCAGCAGTAACTACATCTGCTGTTCATAAACATGGCAACATACTGTGATGCATTTGCTTTGGCAGAGGAAGAGGAAATTTTCATTTTTTAATTTTGCTGCAGAGGAGACAAAGGAGGAAAAGATTGTAGTCTGTATCCCTGATAAGCTGAAGTAGAGAGGAGCGGGGGGAGCGAGTCCTTGTTCATCAAATGAGAGAGACGGATAAGAAACGACAGTTTTTGCATCTTTAAAATCCCTCCATGATGCGTCGCACAGGTGAGGATGTTTTCTCACCTCATCTTCCAGTTGCTGCTCAAAGCCACCCATTGCCAACCTACTAATTTTTTCTCCGCCAGCCAAAACAAGTACAGTGCTCTTTCCATCTCCATGGCAACGGTAAAGCACTCGGTCCAGCCAACCAATCAAAATGTAAGACAAATCAAAACGACGTCTGCAATCATACAAGTTTATGTAAGGTGGCAGCCTTTTTTCCATCGTGACACATATGTAGCGTCGACAGACTCTCGTGTTGTAGGTATAAAACAGCCTTAACACGGCTGATAACGGCAGCAGTCCGGCTCCTCTTCAGCGCCACAGAAACTTCATTTCGAATCCTCTCAGTACAAAAGATTCACATGCAAAATGACTTTTGATGTGTCTTGATGCACGTGCAATGTGTCACATCCTTAATTTTCCATATCACTGCACAGTGCACACGACTACCTTTTCTTTCATTCATACGAGCAGTCAGAGAAATTTGAGCTCTGCTGTTGTAAGTGGTGCTAAATGTAACATATGAGACTTGTTTATTTTAGAATCTACCGTCTGTTTAAACTTTATTTACTGATTTATATCCACCAAATTATGATAATGTTTATATCCTATTGTAACGTGGCTAATTGTGGTCAGTTTATAGTTGACTTAATCTATTTGAGGCAGTCGAGTCGAGTCGCATCGGCTGGAAATGAAAGTATAGGCTATACTCCCAGTGCTCACCAGATTCTAATGAACAAGAAGGTGTAACCTTTGAAGATCTTTTTGAAGTGTCTCTATCAGCCTTCAAGCTGCACGTTTATTTTGAAAAAGAAACTCTGCAGGCTTCCTGTAGCTGCTCTCCGCTCAAAAAACCAAACCAGCTCACCACACCTCTCGCCTCATCAGGCCTTCATTTCAACATTGGCTAATTTCCTGCATAATTGTGTCATAATCTGCTGTATAGTAGCAATCAAAACCCAAAATAATAAAAATGGAAAAGAACTGATGTTTTTATCGTCCTGATGAGTTGAAGCTGAAGGTTTCCTGCATTGATTGTGTGATAGCAGCTCAGCTTGTTTGTCCCTTTAAGAATAAATGAGTTTCTTCACGTCATTTAACCAAATTCAACAAAAACACATTAAAACTGAAAAAAACACACACGAAGCAACATTTTCCTGACTTTGATAATATAGTGAAGAGTTAAGAGTTTTTCTTCTTCCAAATGGGGGCATGACAGAAAAAGTTGAAGAACCGCTGCATTACAGGATTAAAGCCTTGATTTCCCACACGCTGACAGTTTTGTTTTTCGTCCACTGACACCGGCTCTGCTCCGTGTCCAGATTAAAGAATGTGCGGCCGAGGAGTTGGGGAAGGGCTACCTGGTGTCCTGCTTGGTGGATCACCGTGGCAACATCAGCGACTACCAGTGCAACCAGTACATCACCAAGATGACCAGCATCATCTTCAGCGACTACCAGCTGATCTGTGGCTTCATGGACAATTGTCGCGATGACATCAACGCTCTGCGCTGCGGCAGCATCAGCACCGGAGAGAAGGTGAGACAGAAAAACCTGCTTCCTGTTACTGCATTGATTTTTATTTGGGATTTGTTGCTGGATTGATTTGATTCTGTTTCTGAATCTTGATCCTGATCACTGCATTGTTTTGATTCATTGAGGGGAGAGAACCGAAGCTGTAAATTATACAAGAAACCCTCTGATGTTGTGCTTTAATGAAAATATTAATGTTTGTATTTAAAGTTGAATTAAACTTTTTGGAGATTATGTAAATATCTGCCTATGTAGAAAATTAGTAGGCCTATATAATATAATTATAATTGTAGCATCTAATGTAAAATGTGTTGGGTTAGAGTCATGACAGATGTGGGTGTTTGTATTTTAACAAGGGAAAATAAAAAAAATTGGAACTTCGCAGCTTTGAAAAAACAACCTTTGTTGCCATTCTAATATAGATTTCACAAATTACGAGGTGTACTTAAATGCACCTTGATGCCCTGGTTGGCAGCCACATGCTTTGCCATACAAAGCGTTGCAGATTTCATGGTGAAGAGAGTGCACTGAATGCACCGTGAAGTCTGCTGACCTCATGCTGCATGGCTCTTTCAACGCAAACATTTCCACACCAGTGTGGCAAATAAACGTCTGAGAATTCCAAGCCAAAAGGAAAATAGGCCACATTGGTGCTCGACAGGTGTAAAATTTTGTGTGACATTTACAGAAAAAGTACGTGTTCAAAGGATACTTGCCTTTGGATTCTGTCAATTATTCTCAGACTATTCTAATAGTCATCAATTTAAGAAAAGGAAAATTTATTCAATCATTTTTTATAAACCCAGCTTTGGTTCTTTTTTCATCTATTATTTAATTAGGGGAGAAGCAAAGAATACACATATGTGTACATTTTAGTTAGATTTAGAGATGTTCCGATACATTTTTTCTTTCCCGATACTCAAAGTTTGGTAGCGACCGATGCCGAGTACTGATCTGATACCAGTGTGTAAAAATAACAATTACTTTAAAATGAAATAAGAAATATTTAAATAAAACATTATAAAACAGAAGTGCAACAGCACTTCAAAACTAAACTCTGGGATCTAGTCCCTCACCCTACACTAAACTGAGCTAACTGGGAAGTTGCTGGGTACCTTCGAGCGGCCGATAAGTCACATGGTATTTGATGGGTACACAGACTGGTACTCACAGAAACTGACACAGCGTTTTCGGTGGTATTGGAAGCATTTTCCGATACTGGTACCGATATCTGAACTACTCTAGAT
>JAQLOL010000023.1:26152840-26180999 GCA_029783665.1 Naso thynnoides
TCTGTTGCACCAAGTTGGTATGAGCAGAGTCAATTCTTCATCCCAAGACACTTTTTGAAGACCCCAGCAGAAATTAAATACACATCCCTAAACATGTAATATTTGATGAAGTTGATGGCACAGAAATAATTGCTTGTGCAATACAATGTATTAGCTGTCTTCGTACTTAATTGATATATTTATAGTCTTTTATGATGCCTGAGTGAAAACATAACAGCAAAGGGACTAACAAGGCATTGTGCAAACATTTGACTCACAAAGTACATGTATCTGAGCCTTGATTGTTAGATTCTGGATAAGATAGTAGGAGGCAGGGTCAGACATTGTCTAGTAGAGGACAGAGTTTAGTGGCTGGGTCATCTGGTCATCCAGAAACAGATTTGCATAGTAGTCCGTGAATACTGTAACAAAAACAAATTGACTTTATCTTTTGTTTTATACTGTTTATCTATCCAACTATACATGTCAAAAACAGCCATATCTTACAGATTTTAAAAAAAGCTTGTTTCAACAAGTGCTGCGTGCTATGTTCAGAGAACAATTAAGCTGCATGCAGATTCATGATGTAGGTAGCTGGAGTAGGCTAGTAGGCTACCACATGCTTGCAAAGACTTTCTTTCAAACACAAATCAACTGAATGGACATGGAAATGCTACTTCACAGCTAGCACGTTCCACAACACAAAACACTACACAGAAGTAAAAATTGACGAACAGGGAATTCTGCTTATCATTAAAAGTGTGCACCACCATATTGCTGTGATGTCAATTTTACCGACTCAGTCCACATAGATCTTGCCTTAGTTTGAATCTCCATTAAGTGACTGATCCATAGCACTTTTCTGAGTCAGAGGTTGTTTTTTCCTGAGTTCCAAGTAAAACCATGCTACTCTGGACTCTAACCATGGGTGACACAGGAAGTCAAAGATGTCCTCAACAGGAAGAAGGCAGCCTTTAGGAGTAGAGACAAGAAGGCGATTAAATCAGCACAGCATGAGGTGGACAGCTACAGGAGGAAGGTGGAGTAGAAGCTGAAAGATAACAACATGAGGGAAGTCTGGGATCATGTGAAAACCATCACAGGCCACAATACAAAGAACAGAGTTGTAGAGGGGACAGTGGAGAAGGCAAACAAAGTTAATGACTTCTTCAACCTGTTCAACCAGCCCATGTTCCCACCACCCTAACCTTCACTGCAGCCATCTCTTCTTCTTCCCTGAACACACCCCTTCCCCAACATCACAGCAGCCCCCTCTCCCCTCCCCCCTCCCCTCCTCACAGCCTCCTCCATGCATCACTGCAGACCAGGTCAGGGGAGAGCTGAGGAAACTTCACCCCAGGAAAGCAGCAGGCCCAGACAAGGTGTGTCCCCAGCTCCTGAAGACCTGTGCTGCTGAACTAGGGGAACCACTACAACGCATCTTCAACCTTAGCCTACAACTAGGGAGAGTACCCACCCTGTGGAAGACATTCTGCATCATTCTAATTACTAAAAGGAACCGTCCTAGCGAGCTGAATGACTTTCGACCGTTGGCACTCACATCACATCTGATGAAGACATTGGAGCGGCTCTTCCTCAACCTCCTCAGGCCCCAGGTGCAACATGCCCAGGACTTTCTGCAGTTTGCATATCGGGCAGGTGTCGGTGTGGAGGATGCGCTTCTCTACCTGCTATATCGAGCTCACTCGCATCTGGATAACGGAAGCGGTACAGTCAGGATTCTCCTCCTGGACTTCTTGAGTGCCTTCAATACGATACGGCCCCTTATGCTACAGGAAAAACTGACCAGGATGCGAGTGGACCCCTGCCTGGTTACCTGGATCTCCAGCTATCTTAACTGTGATCAGCAAACATACACACACTTGAATTTTATAACATGGAAATGACCAAAAAGAGAAGTTAAAGTTCCACAGCAGCATGATGACATTAGCAATCCTGGTATCAAGACAAAATATTGAATGGTACATTGAAAGATGTAAGGACCAGTACACGAGTTTGAGATTTTATGACATTTTTGTCACAATTCACTGTAAGAGAAAACAGATTTTTCCTCCGTTCTTTCCCCTTTATCATCTGTAATGAAAAGACTGACTCCTGGAATAGTCTGTTTATTTTAACCAAGCCATTTTGACATTTAAATATCAGCACTTTGGCACATCAGACTTCAACTTTGTGAGAGAATATGTGGTTTTAGTAAAACACAAAAGACAACATTACAGTGAAAAGCAAAGTTTACTTGAGTAGTTGGTACAACTGATAGCAACTGCATGAGCACCAGTGGGTGGAGACATTTCCAGTTCACAGTTTTTTAGGATTGCTTACACACACAGCTCCTGGAACTAGGGCCCTGTTTGACAAAACTCCACTCACAAACACCAAAACCATACACACAAAACACAAAACATCTCTTGCAAAAGTAACTTCATTGAAAACTCTATGAACTCTTATGAAAGTGATATTTTTGCTTCCAAATTTTACACATACACACCAAATAAATTGGTCTTTTCACCACCAACTGCACACAACTGTGTTAAATCTAAAACCCTTCTTGACCATTTCTACATTTAGGCTATAATAATATATGCTAAGTATAGAAATACTATAAGTCAAAGACCGCAGACCCCATAGGGCTGATCAGGCCCAGGCCTGACCTACTTTTGAACATTAAAACATGTCAAATAAAGAGATAAATGAATGATTATTAATAAAAAAAACATATTTTAATTATTTGATAACCACTCTCATACACTGCAGCCTATCAGAGTTCAATATTCTGTTATCTAAAAATGTACTGGCTGATTGTGTCTCGACATGAAACCCGTGACCCCACAGTTGACACTGACCAACCCGTCTCTTCATCAGCTTTGTTAGCCTCTAACTTTTTCACGAATGAAAAGCTGAAAAGTAACAGATTTTTTCGGGGCAAAGCCAGCTGAAGTTGGAAAGGGGACCAGTGTCACTGCAGCCGAACATGAGCTCACATCTGCTGCTGCTCCACACAGCCCGACTGCAGATGCTCTGGAGAACAAAAGCTCTGCTGCTTTGGCCAGCCACACGGCCGTCAATCTTACTGCGGACTTGGCCACGCCCCCCACACCCCTGGCTAACCTCTTGCCAGGTGCTCAATGACAGACGGAGACACTTCCTCCACAGTATTTAAAGAGCAGCAGTGAGTTTGATGCCTCTTTTTAAGTTGTCATCTCTTAATTGTTTGTTGTAAGATTATGAATAATGTATTTCAGTGTATTAATTATTAATTATTATTAATATTTTTTTTGTATTTCAGTTTGAATAAAGTGTGTTTTAGCACGTTAACAGGGCAAGCTCATCTCCGTTTGGTAAAGTTCACGTTAACTTCAAAGAGAGAAACTGACCTGTCAGTCAAATGTAGCCAAATACAGTGACAAAAAATAAAATATGAAAGCTGTTTATGGTTTTCAGGGATTAACACACAGATAACTAACATCTCATTCCCGTCATTTATTGGGGATGGGACACGTTAACGTTAGCGAGCCGCAGTGTTACAGGGCTGCTGGTTTACAGAGCCGGCTGCAGCCTCTTTCCTGCTTATTAGCGCAGACACACGGACCTTGTTTCTGTTACAGACTCCACATGGAGAGAGGACTGACGTCAGTGTTACTAAAGTTGGCGACAGCTACATTTGTTTCTGTAAGTGAAATAAAAGCTCTGTCAGTATGAAGCCAAAACTTTATCCATAGACCTGATCAACGAGCTTGAAGTGTTTGTTGTCGTTGCAGTTATCTAAGTTGAGCTTGTTGAGCTGCAGGTATCATACAATGTTTACAAATGATATTGGAAAAATAAAAAAGAATTTGTTCCAGGGCCAAAAAAAATGTGTAATTTCCTCCTCCCCCTCGAAACTGTACAATAAGACATTTTATACCATGATACCATGAAACCGTGATATTTTTGCCCAAGGTTATCATACTGTGATAAAATCTCAAGCTGATAGACGATGAACTTCCGTTTGATTTTCGAAAACAATGAAAGATGCCAATGATAACTGGTGCTGCACTCACTCTGTGCTTTCGTCCAGGTTGGATCCCATCTTGTATAAGAAATGTCAGGGCGATGCTGCCCGGCTCTGCTTCACTCATGCCTGGAACGAGACCAGCGAAATGATGCCGCCCGGCGCCATTTTCTCCTGCCTGTACCGCCACGCCTACCGCTCTGTGGAGCAGGGACGGAGGGTGAGTCTGTGCAGATTTTCTCACCAGAATGCCTCTGACCACGAACATGCCACGATCACTGAAAGTTATTTATTTTGATCTGTGGACTGAGATCTGTTTGGAATTAATATAATTTGTCCTGTTTACCAGGTGAAGTGTCTTCATAGAGATTGATGAAAACATATTTCAGGCTCTCTTGAAATAATCTTCAGACTTTGTTCTAACTTGCAGTTTTCCCTCGAAACGGAAATTTTCCACAGAATGTAGAAAGTCCTGAATCTGTTCTCTTAAGCCATGTTTCCACTGCATGGTGTAGTTCGGTTTGGTACGGTACAGCACACAATTT
The DNA here is from genome assembly GCA_029783665.1 of Naso thynnoides. Lineage (NCBI taxonomy): Eukaryota > Metazoa > Chordata > Actinopteri > Acanthuriformes > Acanthuridae > Naso > Naso thynnoides. Next base: position 26,157,377 of record JAQLOL010000023.1, read on the forward strand.
TTTGCACTTCCCCTGTCTAAAGGGTACTAAAGGGTGCCAAATAACTGTACTGTATCTATTTTACTGTACCTTTCATTGGCGTACCAAGCAGTCGTAAAGGGTCTAAAGAGGGAGGAGCTACACGCACCGCAGTCTGCTGACTGCAAGCAGGCAAAAAGCTGTTTTAAAGTGCTGTTTTCCTTTTTTTTTTTTAGGCGAGAATGTTACCATGTAGATTTAAAATATGTAGTCAGTTTATTCAAATAATCAAAGTTTTTCAGCCTTTTGAGGAGCTGTGGCTTGCAGTGAGACCTGCCTGCTCGTTAAGCTGTCACTCCAGGCAGAAAGTTAACTGATGAACCGATGATCTGCGTGGAGATTAAACGCCGGCCATAATGTTTCCGTAGCATTTTAAAACATGATACAAAAAACGAAAGGATGCTTTGCCATAAGTTTAATGTTACAGAAGAAAGATGATTTCATTCACTGAGCCATTCAGATGCATCTTTTAAGTTGGAACATTTTCTTACATGTTGTTCTATGCACAAGTTTTGCCATGAATTACCCAGCCCACCTTAAATACCAATATGACATCTTGGAAGAGATTTTTAGAGGATTTATTTGTCACACATACATATTGTACACGTATGGGAAGGTGAAATGTCTGAACATCCACAATAATTCATTTGTGTTTGCCTTTCTTTCATGATGACATTCGTTTTTTTGTAATGATTGGATCTTCAAAAACTTTATAAAATGTGCATGAATGTCTACTGGTTTATGCAGGTGAAATATTTTTCACCTGGAGAAAATGGCAGAGTGCCCGTACGATGTGCTCCTGCGGCACAACACGTATGCACCCGGCATAGACCCCGCCCACCAAGTAAGGTTTAGAGGTACCGCTCTGAAGCGTACTGTACTGTACCAAACCGAACTGAACCGCTCAGCGGAAATGAGGCTTTTGTGGTCTGGAGATTATTTTACAGTTTACAGCGACATTTTTTCTAAAAATAGATGTAGCTGTTCACCTCCACCACACTGAGGTCATCATGGTTGAAATCTGAGCTACAGAAAAATGATCATCTTGATAATACCATAAGCTAACAGGAAGTGACAAATTGTGCTGGTGAAATTTAGGTATACTGGCCGTTCATCCTTTTTCCAGTGTTGAATTAAGCTGAAAGGGTTTTCATGTTTTGCAGTCGGTGGAAGTTACATTAAAACATAATCTAAATGCCCAAACAAAAAAAATTAGAAACATATTTCAGTCGATTGTCTGTAAGTGAAAGGAAAAAAAAAACCTACAGGAAGTCTGTCAACTTTGCCACTGACCAGAGAATATCCTCTTAGCTCCCCAGTGGGGCATTGGAAGGGAAGGGCCGCGTTGTGACTGTGAGTATGTCCTGCTGCTGAACTGATGATGATGATGATGATGATGATGATGATGATCACACAAGGAACAATCAATCTTGTGATCTGTCTTGGACATGACTGTTTGAATGATCGCTGGTTCGCAGTGATTGTTCTCTGTAATTGTTCTCTGGTATCTGAGCATGTTGGGGCTGATTGTGAAGTGTAATAAGCTGCTGAACTGTGATGTGAAGAATCAAACGAATCTCTAAATACAGAAGAAAAAGTGGTCACTCTGGTCAACTGGGGCAAATTAAGCTTTCGATTAAATCAGCTGTGTAACGTGTGTTTACTGTCCTCAAAGTGATACTCCACTCTGTTTAAGGTTCAAGATATCTTTATATCCCCGGGGAGCGATTTGATTCACAGCCAGCAGTAGTAAATAGACATCACACAAAACAAATAAGTGTAACAATAAATACCAAACACAGATCACGATTCCAAAGTTACAAGGCCAGCAGCAACAGGAATAAAATGACCTTTTGAACCTGTTGGTTCTGCATTACAGCAGATAATATCTGCGCCCTGATGGTAACAACACAAAGTCACACCCTTGACCTTTCTTCAAAGATCGGAGGCCTCATCATGTGAAAAACTGTACGTAGAATCCACACTTCATGTTTGCATACGTACAAATGAGGAAAAGTGCGTACACCAAAATCATCCAGATTTATAAAACCTGTTGTGTGCCTGTTTGTGCACAACTTCTTTTTATGAATCCCAAATCAACTTGGAAAAGTGCGCAGGTGGATCAGCCCCGTGTCCCGCCCTCTCCACTCCCACATTCAACTGTGAAAGGTCAATGTTAAACACCTCATGGATATTAACACATGGAAATAAGCAGCTGATCACCGGCACATCACGGGCACAGCAGCCAGACACGGAAATGAGAGATTTTTGACACAGTAAACGGTTTGAGGCTGAGGTGGCCGTAAAAACGTCATTCATTCTTTTCATGTTGTTCCCTCTCAGGGCGAGCGTGCGTGCGTGCGTGCGTGCGTGCGTGCGTGCGTGCGGATAGCAGATAGTGTGTGCGGATAGCAGATAGTGTGTGCCATGCAGCTGTGTCCCCTGCAGCGATTTGACCAGAAACACCTACATGAAAGTAATGCTTTCTGTTTAATGCACTGCCCGACCTATCTTTACATTATTTTGGAACATTTATAGTGTTTCAGCAGCTTGCAGGTTGGCACTGCCAATGACAGACACAGTCTGTACATTCTCATTCTTAGGTTGATTTTTATACATCTTGGCGTGTGCGTGAAACAGCATTTTCGTACGTGTGAATTGTTTTTAGATGAGGCCTGGGACCTTAAACAGGTCCCGGAGATCATTCAAGGATGTACCAGCAATTTTGCTGCAAACCGTCACGATGCCCTGCAGGCGATTACTCTGTTTAACAGGAAGTGACCCCTCCCAGCAGATAAAGGAAAAGTTAAGAACAGATTTAATAAAACATTTTCATAAAAGTGGTGTCGACAATAAAACTGTGACGCTTACAATAAAAGTGAATATGCTGAAGTGCATTTTTACACACAACATCAACCTGGAGTTCAAAGCACAGTTTGTTGGTGATCATAGTACCCAAATATTTGTACTGCTGCACCAGTTTAACAGCCTGCTTGTCCATCACGACAGGGGAGACGAAAGTCGGGTTTTTCCTCAAATCAGTTCACATCTCTTTGGTTTTTGCCACATTGTTTAAAAAGGACGTCAGTAAAGTCACTCCCTACAGGACCGTGATCAGAGTCAGCCCTGCAGAGGAGGGACACTAAAACTGAATCGTCTGCGAATTTGACAGTGAGCCGCCCATCGTGATTTCTTTGGTATTCATTCGTTTAGAAAACAACACTTCATGGCTGTAACGATTTCACATTTGCTCTACATGGTTATCGTGGCCTGAACACGTCACAGTCGTGATGTTATGGCTGTATCTGCAGATAATTAGGAATGATAATAATCCCATCAGACACTTGAAACTTATTTTTGCTTTGTCTCTTTTTAGAATAGAAATTACTCTCCAAATACAAGTTAGAGAGTGGAGAGAGAATCTGTAACCGTAAATGTACAAAAAAACCCCAAACACACTCAATATTTTTTTATTATTTATTATTGTGGCAACTATGGTCATCATGCATTACTGACACCTGCTGTGACAAAGTGAGAACATAACGAAATGGAAATGATTTAAGAGGCGCTATGTTACTTATATTATATTATCATTGATGTATTATTTACACAATATTATTAGAAAATTTGTAAACATCACATTACCGTAAGCACAGTTTATCTTGACACTAATACTACACCCAGACATCTTGTTTTATTGTCAAACTCTCCTACAGTTGAACAATAACGGCAGTTGGTTTCTGAAATTCACAACACTAAACTTCTTCTGAGGTGCAAACCAATAAATTCACCTGCGTTAATTGTAGAAATGAAAGTTTTTTGTACAAACAGAATGTTGAAAAACCGAAGTGGAGAATCACTTTGAGGCGTCGTTGAAAAACACAAGTGTGACGTTTCTCTCGGGTTCTTGAACCTGATGGGCTTGTCCTGCAGCTGTCCAGAGACTGTAAGGTGGAGGTTCAGAGGATTCTCCACCAGAGGGCGCTGGATGTGAAGCTGGACCCCGAGCTTCAGAGACTCTGTATGACCGACCTGGGGAAGTGGTGCAGCGAGAAGACGGAGGCCGGGCAGGAGCTGGAGTGTCTGCAGGATCACCTGGAGGATCTGGTGCCGGACTGCAGAGAAGTGGTAGCAAACCTGACGGAGCTGGAGTCTCAGGTACACCTGCTGCTGCTGCTGCTACCCATAATGCAACACTTCACCTGCTTCAGCAGCCAACAACACTTGACACAGAGACGACAGGCACTGCACAAGAATTTAATGCAGCTCAGGAAATAATTCAAAGTAAATATGGATTATTTGTCTTTGAAAAATTCAGGTCAACCATTAACTGTTTTCTGTTTCTCTACAGGGAAACTGAATGAATAACATTTTATTTCAAATGTAGTCAAAGACAAAAATAACCAGAATCATCCTTTAACTCAGTGTTTGTCTCCCCATGAGCCAAAACTAGTTGTTTCTATTGTTGTGAAGTTGTGTGTCTGAAACTGAAAGTGAGTAGTCAGCCTAATTTGAAGGATTCGATGAGAGAGAGAAAAAGTCCCTTTGTGAGCGAAGCATGACTCGCCTGCTAATTCTAAATGTTTCTGTTTGTTCCGTCGACAGGATATTCAGATCGAGGCGCTGCTGATGAGAGCCTGTGATCCCGTCATCCAGGCCCACTGCCATGTGAGTGTGCACCGAGAAGTCACTGTCACTTCTTTGTACCCAGTTTAAACTTAATGCAGGAATTTCCAGAATCTCTGGCTCATTTGCATCAAGCGCACAGCTCAGATTTAAAGAGGACATGAATGTAAAAACTTGTTGTCAAAGCAAAAAGATTTCAGAAAGAGAAGAAAGCCTTTAACAGTCCAATAGCAAAATTTAAAAGCCAGCTGATCCCCTGACTCATGAAAGTTGTTTGGGTTTTGCTCTCTGAATTTCGGGGTTAGATCAGAATTTTGTTGCTTTTTTGGACGACTTATTCGTCTCAGATTGCCGCTTCGACATTGTTGTGAAGTGACGCAGGGCTGGTTGCTATTTAATCCATAAAGTTTCTGAATCGATTTATCAGAATTTGTGCAAGATGAGATCCAAAGTAATGCACATATGACAGTTCAGGGAGATCATCTATATTTCCCTTTCATAATGTTGAACTATTGGGTCTGATTAACATTTTTAAAGGGAATCATCGTATTAATAACAAGATGCAATGTCTGTCTGTCTGTCTGTCTGTCAGGAGGTGGCTGATAATCAGATCGACACCGGGGATCTGATGGAGTGTTTGGTTCAGAACAAACACCAAAAGGAGATGAATGAGAAATGTTCGGTGGGAGTGACGCACTTCCAGCTGGTGAGCAGACGGATGAAAACGTGTCCTCGTGATGCTCTGATGTCGCTCATCTGCAGTGACAAAACTCCACAGGAAAACATGTTTACACAACATGAACTAGAACACAAACATTTAAATACACTCGGACATACTTTTACCTTTAAATGATTATTGATTTATTAGATTTATGTCTATATTAAAATTTTAAATACAGACTGTGGGAATGAGTCTGAAGTCATATTATCTGCTGAACCTGTTACTAATGAGCAGCTCTGTCTGTCTGTCTGTCTGTCTACAGATTCAGATCAAAGATTTCCGTTTCTCCTACAAATTCAAGACGGCGTGCAAGGAGGATGTCCTCAAACTGTGTCCTAACATCAAGAAGAAGTAAGAAACATACATTCAGAACAAACTTGTGTTTCTTGAGGTGATGCAACAGTTTGCCCCTGAAGAAGTCCACTCAGTGGATTATGCAGCTTTCTGTTTCATCTCTCAGTCTTTGGCCTGAAAGGCAGCGAGCAGAATAACGTGAAACCTAAACTGCTACAGAAGGATCAAGTGATGGTTGGTCAGGTCACTTTCCTAAAACTCCTCCTGAGGTTTTCAGCTCCGTTTCAGAGGAGAGCTGCTTCCTGAATTCAAATGTTGCTACCAGCAGACTGAAACGTTGCTCAGTCATTGCTGCACTGAGAGGTTCTGTCAAAGGCTAAAAAAAAGAGAGAAAGAAAAATCAGTCTCGAGACCTTGAGCAAAGTTCTGTGTATTGGCAAGAGTGTGGTGATACAATACATATTAAGATACAGGGGATATGTTGCCATGTATTCAATACTGTAAGCAAGGCGAAGTAATGTACTTTTTTTTAAAATCTAATTTTAGAACAATTATCATAATACAAATAACAGGAATATCCATCAGATCTAAGTTATAAAATCATTTATTTTATGCATTTAGAATATCATAGCAATAGTTTTTTGCAACTAGGGTTTTAAAAAAACACAAAATGAACGACTCCAACGAATCTTTACAAGTGAACTGATAATTTCACGACCAATAGTGTTTCGGAGAATCGAGACAATATCGAGATATCTATGTATCAGTTAGGGCTGTTAGAATTAAAATGTTGATAATGTGTTAACGCACATTCATTTTAACGCCTTTTTAACGCATGATTATTGCGTGTACTTTTTGACCCTCTGCCCGCCCCGTAGTTTGGGAAATCAGAAAGCTATGCAGGAACTATCACAGACAGATGCACAAGGTACGCCACTTCAGACAACAGAGCTAAAGTGCAGGAGAAAGTGTGTATTTTGAACTGTGTTATAAGGTTACAGGTGAGTCTTTGCGGTGATGGCAGCTTGAACTCCTCCATGTTTGCGCTGGTCTGTTGCAGTCAGCTGTTAGCTTCCAGGCTAGCTCTGATAGCACACTGTGCCTTGCTCGAATAACTCCACAACTCCGTTTTCTAACGCAGTGTCTTAGTCTGTACTATACTGGGACACTGTTTAGTGTGGTCTGACTCATGAATGTATTGACCATCAGTCAATAAGACAGAGACGAGAATGAAGGACAGACAGAGGCAATCAAACCCTGATCACATTGGACTAAACATGGCAGAGCACTGAGTGCTCAATCAAATATATCGCAGTTAGGGCCGGGAGATTCAAAAATATCATATCCTGATTTTTTCATGGCACAATCACAATCTCAGTTTTATCATGATTCCTAAGTTTTTCATGTTGGTCAAGAGTATTTTACAAGTCACAGCACATCGAGGGTTAACTATGGAAATCATGCCATTAATCATGATTAAATACTGTAATCGACTGACAGCACTGGTATCAATATTTTCTGATAAGCTCTGAGAGGATGTTGCTCGTATGTTCCTGGATGTTTTTACAATACAAATTTGGCAGCCTTTGTTTTGTTGTTAGATTTTAATTTGAAGAAACAACAAAAAGTGTTAAGTTTTGTTGACTGTAGAAGTATAAACAGATCTGTTGTTCTGATGGGATTAATGCTGCTGAAATTTAGCCTGGGAGCTAAATGATTTCATCCCTCACTGTGTTTTTATTTACCTGCCTTTTGTCTTTATTTGCTCGGCTGTTACAAACAGACTTTACCAACCTCAGCAAAGTGTAAGAACAGGTGCGAGTCAGAGTTGGTGTGTATCTCTGTCCTCCTGTTGTTCAGGGTGGACGTTGTGATCTGCCTCAGTACCACGGTGAGGAACGACACCCTGCAGGACGCCAAGGAGCAGCGAGTGTCCGTCAAATGTCGGAAACAGTTGCGAGTGGAGGAGGTGGAGATGGTACGTTCACTGACACACCGCTCGCCACAGTCAGTCAGTGGTCTGTAGTAACGTCTGGTTAGTTTAATTTCCTAAAAGGCAGGAAGTCTAGCCACAGCTGACCAACACGCCATCATGTTATTGTAAGAAAATAATCTTTTTTTCAAAACTAAATAAGAAAGTGAAAAAACATACACTGGGATTTGCCAGCATGAGTTTCAGCCATCATAGCAGAAGTTCAGTGGATTTGATGTCTCTCTTCTAGTTGACTGACTGACTCACATCCAAACTGTGTAAAGTCTCAGCTGACAGACAACAAACTGATCCTGTCGAAAAGCTTCTGAGCTCTTGTTTTCGTGTTTTCTCTCTCCTCAGATTGTTTCCTTAAGCCGGGCTGAGTTTGTTTAGAGTTTGAGTTTGTGCAGATGAAAAGTTTGTGTTTTCTCTAAATTCTCTCGATCCTCTGTGAACCTCTGCAGTCGGAGGACATCCGCCTGTTGCCGGAGCTGTACGACTCCTGTAAGCAGGACATCAACAGACTGTGTCAGAATGTGGCCTTCGGCAACGCACAGGTCAGCAGCTACACACACACACACACACACACTTATAATTATCACTTACCTCTGCACTCTGTTTGAAGACTTTAGGAAAGAGTGCACAACATCTTAAAACAGTTTTGGCAACTTCACAAAAACTTTTACTGTCACTGCTGCTGCTTTGTTTGTTTAGTGATGAAGCTCCGGGAAACATTTTCCAGTTCAAGAAGCAGCGGTGTTTGCAGTGCAGAAGTTCAGCATTTTTCAGCCTGTGGGACTCGATAAAGCTTCAAAATGTTGTTTCTGTGTATCTCCTGTTGTCTTTTCATGACCACATCGGTTCTCAATCTTTATCAAGCCAAATTCCAACCTTCATCAGGAATTTTATTTGAAGGTCTGATTTTAAATGTGAAAAAATGCAGAAAAATGTGTAAACCTTATCTGTTTGCTTTCTCTGCATTCTGAAAGGCATATTTATTCTTCCAGCACCTTTACAAGAAATCAGTTCAAAAATGCTCAACATAAGAACAAAAAACAGAAGGAAAAAAAAGCAGCACAAGATGTGTGTTCTTGAAGGTCTGAGGATCAAGTCAATGAAAGTGATCAGCTGTTACAGCTGGTTCCTTCACTGTTTTTGTAAATAGAACATAATAGTGTGCAAGAACATTGTGTCAACTTTGTTACTGGAAACCAAAATGTATTACAGTTTTGAAGCTAACCGTTGTTGTGACCTCTGTCAGTGTGTCAGTGCTGCGTCACAGCTGTCAAGTGATTCGCTAACAATCAAATGTGTTTTTCTGCATCTCTGCAGGTCATCGAGTGTCTGAAGGAGAACAAGAATAAGCTGACTCAGCGCTGCCACCAGCGGATCTTCAAGCTGCAGGAAGTCGAGATGGTTGATCCTGAAATGGACTATCAGCTGATGAGAGTCTGCAAGCACATGATCAGGGTAGGCCAGAAGAACAAGCATCACATGATCAGACTGTACCAGTTAGACCAGCATCATGTGATCAGACTGTACCAGTTAGACCAGCATCACGTGGTCAGACTGTACCAGTTAGACCAGCATCACGTGGTCAGACTGTACCAGTTAGACCAGCATCACGTGGTGTCAGACTGTACCAGTTAGACCAGCGTCACGTGGTCAGACTGTACCAGTTAGACCAGCATCACGTGGTGTCAGACTGTACCAGTTAGACCAGCGTCAGGTGGTCAGACTGTACCAGTTCGACCAGCATCACATGTTTGATGTGAATGTGTGTTTCAGCGGTTCTGCACAGAATCGGAGGGAAAGAACGTCCTTCAGTGTCTGAAACAGAACAAGAACAGTGAAACGATGGATCCCAAATGCAAACAGATGATCACCAAGAGACAGATCACGCAGAACACAGGTACACACACACACACACACACACACACACACACACACACACACACACAAACACAGGTCCAGTGTCTTTTCTGAATCTGCTTGACAAAAACCAGCTTTACACAAAATTCTAATTTTCGGAAACTCAACAACAATAACGAGTACAACTCTGTGTGTGTGTGTGTGTGTGTGTGTGTTTTTGCAGACTACAGGCTGAACCCGGTGCTGAGGAAGGCCTGCAAAGCAGACATCCCAAAGTTCTGTCAGCCCATCCTGAACAAGGCGACGGCCGAAAGCGAGCTGGAGGGTCAAGTCATCGCCTGCCTCAAACTCAAATACGCTGACCAGGTCAGACACTGAACACCGAAACACCAAACTGACAGCCGAGGACGAGCTGCAACAGAGCTGCAACAGAGCTGCAACAAAGCTGCCTGCTGCGTCATGTTTTGTCCACTGCTATCGAGTCAAAAAGTAGCATCATTTACACCAGGAAGACGACAGCTAACGGCTAATAGGCTCATACTTGCTGCACCTGTGCCAAGACAAATCCAACTCAGTGTATCACAAACTGTTGACACGATTAAGCAGCTTGTTTTTTAACCCACTCTCACTAATAAAGCCACTTCTAACTGATAATGTCTGATAAAAAGTTACAAATGACTCTAGTGAAAAGGCAAAGAAGAAAAATAAGGAAGAGCCACATTAAATGTGTGTAACCATAGAAACAACAGCAACAAGCTCGGAGGGCTTTTCCTCTGTTTCCGTGTCTTTTTTCATGCCCTGCTCCGCTTATTTGAACAGCCAATCAAAGTGATTTCTCTTAATATCTGGTTAATTATTATTTTAAGCTTCTTTGTACAGCACTTTGGTGAGCTGTGGTTGTTTTAAATGTGCTGTATAAATAGATTTGACACTGACATCGACCCCAACGAATCGCTGCCGATTCTACGCGTCGAGTCGACCAAAAAGCCCTTGAGAAAGGAGGAGCAGTTCAGACGCTGCTGTTCGCACCACACTGACCGGATACACCGACTCTCTCTAACAGCTCTGACAAGTACCACGCCCCGACTGTCGGCCGGTGTTTCAGAGCCTTAAGAGACCATGTTCATGTTTTGATTTTAACCTCGCGTCCTCTTCTTTCCTTCATAGAGGGATCCTTTCCTCAGACTTTATTATTTGAAACGTGATACTGAGTCATCAGTGTAAATTCATCTCAAGCAGGAAGTTGGTGGATCAAAGACATCCCAGGCTCTTGTTCCAGACAGCAGAACGCCAGCTTTGTGTATTCATGTTGAGTTCATTATTTTGGCCAAGAAAAATACTGATGTTCTGTGTCTGTGTGACAGCGTTTGTCTCCAGACTGTGAGGACCAGATCCGGGTCATCCTGCAGGAGTCGGCGCTGGACTACAGGCTGGACCCTCAGCTGCAGTTCCACTGCACACAGGAGGTTCACACAGTTCTGCTTCCTCTCAACATCTCATTACTCACATACCTACTGTGAATTCTGATCATTGGAGTTTGCCATTGAAATACTGTCAATGATGTCATACTTTGTTTTTGAGCATCTAGAAACAGACATTAACATTACATCAATAATTAGATTTATGACCGAAATGTTTAATCTTCATCATTAGATTGATTAATGGCTATTAGAAGTTTCCTCTATGGGGAAGGTGCACAGTGTGAAAAACTTGTCACCTGGAGTCATTTTTGTAGTGTGTCTGTGCGGCCAGCAGGGGGTGATGATAGCTCATTTAATACAGAGAAGAGACTGCTGACACTTTGCACTGGTGGGTGACACCAGCTGGTGTGAGTTGCTAAAAAACTCATTTTAAAGAGCCTAAATTTTGGCTCGATGTAGAGAAAATGAGAGTTTGTTGTTGCAGACAAATATCAAATGCACACTGCAACCCAACATAACTTATAAAATGAAATCAAAAGTCGAAAAACATAAGAACAGTAGAGGTATGAAATTACATGAAAAATATAAATCATATGTAAGTAAAAGTTCTTCAGCCTGTTTCTCTTCGAACACACTGATCCTCTGTGGAGCTGCTGCTCCCAGAATTAATTCTGTCAGACATCAAACAGCGTAGAATTAATGGTGATGGATCCTGATGGAATTTGACAAGTGGAAATTCATACAACTGAATCCACTGATATGCAAATTATCAACAACTGTGATCTGGATGCATGAACGAAACTGAGGGAATGAAGAACTCGAAAACTGTTAAGAAGTCAGTTTATGGCAAATTCTCTGTGTGAAAATGAAAAAACAGATCTGAGTGACATGGTGATCAACTCTGTGTCTGTGTGTGTGTGTGTGTGTGTGTGTGTGTGTGTGTGTGTGTGTGTGTGTGTGTGTGTGTGTGTGTGTGTGTGTGTGTTTGTGTGTGTGTGTGTGTGTTTGTGTGTGTGTGTGTGTGTTCAGATTTCCAGGCTGTGTCCAGAGGAAGCAGCAGCTCAGGAGCAGACGGGGCAGGTTGAGGAATGTCTGAAGGTGAACCTGCTGAAGATCAAACAGGAAGGATGTAAGAAGGTAAAGACACTGACTGCCATCTTCACTGACCACTGAGGGAATAGTAAATCACAGTGTCATGACATGAAGTCTGTAGAGGCATAGACACAATGGCTTTTGGTAGAAAGTTTACACAGTCTTGATTTTTAATACAATTAACGAGCTGTTATTTTTAAACCTGGACGTATGAATCCTTCCACCCTCCTCCGTCTCCTCCCCTTCTTTATCTCCCGGCCATGTCTTTCTTTTTTCTCTCCACTTACCTTTTCATATCTTCTCCTGTTGTCGTCTTTCTGTCCTCCTCCCCTCACCCTCCTCACCCTCCTCTCCTCCTCCTGCAGGAGGTGTTGAACATGCTGAAGGAGAGTAAGGCAGACATCTTTGTCGACCCTGTCCTCCACACCGCCTGCGCTCTGGACATCAAACACCAGTGTGCAGCTATTCCACCTGGCAGAGGACGGCGTGAGTCCACACACACACACACACACACACACACACACACACACACAGCTGTGACTTAGACGTCACAAACAGTGAAAACTGAAACACAATAATGTGATTTAAGCAGCTTGCGTTTGAGATAGAAATGTAATGCAGAGCGTTTAGAATAAATTCGGTATTATCTGCCTCCGTGGAGACAGGACCTGTGTGTTGACCTCAAACAATGCTGATACAAACTGGCTAAAGATTAAAAGTTGCTCTGTGTTTTGTTGTGTTATTGACACAGAGATGTCATGCCTGATGGAGGCCCTGCAGGACAAACGTGTTCGTCTGCAGCCTGAGTGCAAGAAGAGACTTCAAGATCGCATCGACATGTGGAGCTACGCTGCCAAGGTGCATGAACCGCAACTTCTTCACCCTGTCAGTAAAACCCTGTGAACACAGCTGGAGGTGATGTGACGGAGAGCAGGACTCACTGAACTCCTCACAACACAGAGGCGACACAAACAGGCGGCTTGTGTGGAAGCCTGGGACTCTTTCTTTAACTCCAGAATATTATAAACCTTAGAAAATGTCACTGATCTTTTAATAGCTCCCCTGAGCTCCTTAAAATCCTGTTTAAAACCTGGGAGAATTTTTATGTAACTGAGTCACATGACTTCAGTTGAAGGCTGCTTTATTTTGAAGAAGTTTGAACAAGCTTTAAAAAAATCTGATTTAAATGTTGCTTTTAATTTAAAATGAAAGGTGCAACAAAACATCTTGTTTTAAAATGAATGAGTTTTAAAGAGTTTTATTTTGAAATGGATTAAGCAGCAAAAACAAAAAAATCAAGTTTAAAATGTCCTTTGCTTTGAAATGAATTTTATGAGGGATGAAATATCTTCCAAAACAGTCTTTTTTTTTTTTTTTTTTAATGGGCTGATGGAACCGCAGGGTTTAAACTGGACATTTATTTTGAAACTGATTGAGATGCGTTAAGTTAATGTTAAATTGAATCAACATGCTGTGTTAAGCTTTTAATTTGAAAATGTGAAATGAGCTTTATAAAATCTTGATTAAAAGAGCTTTTATTTTGGAATAAATGAATACTTTAGTGAATAGAGCTTAACTCACACTGCACTGTTTTTTTTTTCACTTCCTGTCAGGTGGCTCCTGCAGCGGGTTTTTCAGACCTCGCCATGCAGGTGATGACATCACCATCCAAGAACTACATCCTGACCGTGAGCGGTGCAGTGGTGGCGCTGCTCTTCCTGATGGGGCTGCTCTGCGGCAGATTCACCAAACGTGTCACTCAGGAGCTGAAGGACAGGTAGACCCCGCCCACTTGGGGGTCAGGACACACCCACAGGAGAAACGGCAGTGCTAAAAAGAACCTCCACCTTCATTTACCCCCCGCCCTGCCCGCCCTGTACACCCCCCACCCCTGACCCTAACTCACCACTGCAGTTCATTTACAGACAGGCTCATTTGACCTCCTCTCCCACTGCTGGAAAGACATTACCCACAATCCTGCGGGCGAAAGTGGACTTGATCAGTGACTCACCTGCTCGTCTTCTACATTAGCCCCACCCACCCTGACCAGCAGCCATACCCACGGCTGCCTCTTCGTCTTTCTTTCCTCCTCCTCCCTTTGTCAGCTTCGACACAGAGCGCCGGGCCCCCCGCACTCACATGATGCAGATGCAGTATTACTCCACCTTTTTTTCTCCTCCTTTCCAGTGGGGTGTGGGGGGGTGAGGAGTGGGTGATGGAAGAGTGGGGGTGGTAAGGGTGTGGAGATGGAGAAATGTGGAGGGGGGGGGTAATATAATGTGTAAATGTGTAGAAAGTGAGATGGGAAATGCTCGTGTATACAGCAGTTTAATGACTCCAGTAATTTTGTGTGTGTGTGTGTGAGTGTGTGAGAGAGAGAAATAGTGTGTGATTGAATGTGTGGGGGTGTGCGTGTCCTTCTGCTAAAGGGTTTTTGGGGGTTGTTTGGCTCTGGAAATTTTTAGTTTTTTTTTTCTGATGTGTGGTAGTTAGATTTTGTCGCCAAGGGACTGCCAAGCGGGCGGTGCCGACCAGCCGGCCCTCCACCGAGCCGCCGGTGAGATAAGATGAGATGAGGGGGGGCCAAACACATCACAAACACCCTGCCGTCTTGCTTAAAGCTCCTCCTACAACAGGAACTATTTGTGGCTGTTTTATCTTTATGTTTTAAATGGCAGACCTGGCAACCTCAGCTCTCCTCCGATGCAGTCAGATTTTTATTTTTTCATTTTTCCCAGCCCCAACCTGTGCCATAAATGCACCATGTCCACCTTCTGCTCCCACAGGCCCATTTCACGTTCCAGCCACTGGTTGGATGTGTGCGGCATCGCGCTCGCCACGTGGAGATGCTGTGGCTGCTTTCCACCGCGCAGTCAGGAGTGATCCAGACAGATTCTGGACTGGGTGGAGCAGACTAACTGGGCAAACCGGCTTTTTTTTGTCCCCAGTATGAACTTGCAGAGCGGCTGCTGGTATCACGCTGGTTGGTACAGAAAAAGCTGAGAGCAATGCAGGAAAAAACACAATAAATGAGAAGATTCTAGATTATTATTATTATAGAGATGTGAACATTTTTGTGTAAAGATGATACTGGAATCATGCACATTTTTCGTTCTTTTTTTATATCTATAAATATATATATATTGTTTTGTCATAGCCTTATTTATTTGTTTACTAATGGTCAAAGTTTTTTTTTTCTTTTTTCTATGATTTGAATGTTCTCTGGTTGCCTTTTATAGCGAGCATCCCTCCTTCCTGCAGGGGGGGAGGAGGGAGGGAGGATGCAGGCGGTGAAGCTTGGCCGCCTCCAGCCGTTGAATTGCTCCAGCAGCTGGCTGATTTTTCCCGTGTGGCAGTGAACGCCTCTCTGTAGACAGAGCGAGTGGGTGACGTGACGACAGCAGCACGTCAGAAATGGACCAGTGAAGCTGAGCGGCTGTGATCGTTAATGACGCTTTGTTCCAGGTCAGACTGATCTGAAAGTCACTAATCTGACGAGCTGAGCGATGTGACGGATCAGGACGTTAAAATGTTTAATGTGATCATGTTTAAGGGGAGACCACTGATGTTTTAATACCTGATGATGAAAAAGACACAAGAAGAGGATTCATGATGCGTTTCCTGTTGCATTCACTCTAAACCCGTTTGGTTCAGTGGGAAATTTTGTCAGTTAAATCTCAAAGTTAATTAATTTACTAATTGTTAGGCAGTAAAAAAAAATGTGCATGACTATTTCCTGGAGCAAAACATCTTTCAGTGTCTTATCTGACCAACAAAGACCTTTCATGCAGGACCAACAGAAGCAACAAATGTCAACATGTAAACAGTAATTATAATTGAAAAACTGTTTTGCAAAATCAGTCCACAACTATTTTAATGATTGATGCAGCTTTAAACCTCGAGCCTGAAAAACACGTGAGCTCTGCTGTGTTTGTTTGTTGTGTGAAAGTGAAGCGAAGCAGCCACGTGACTGCACGAGAAAAGATCTGAGTTTGGCGTGAATTGAAAAGCTTGAGCCTGTAGTTATGAAGGATCATTTAATAACTGTGGTAATGAGATTTGAGCAGATTCCCCCTGAGAACGTGAGCCAATGAAACGGGGACCGCACAGAAACTTCCCACCCACAAAACGACGTCAGTAAGCGTCCAGTCACAGTCGAATTCCTCATTTGAACCCACATGACTGTTGGAGTGTGGCTGAAAACATGTGGTCAGCTCATTGGACCAAATCTTAATTGACGGGTCACAATATGTTCATGAAGCACACGTCTCTGATGGTCCAGCTGCTCAGATTCCTGGTTTTCGTCCAGGCGGCTCCGAGTTCCGCTCACGTTATGGGAACAGTTTCAAGGCTTCTGTCGGCCTCCGTCGTGCCGCTGGACACAAGTCTGTCAGTGCCGCACGTACAGTGTGACCTCTGAAAGCAGCTGGTGCTAAAATGTGACGTACAGCACCTTTAATATGACGGATGGTCGCAATCATGTCGTGGTGACATCAGAGAATCAACACATCAGGCTCCGTGAGGTTCAGCATGATGAGCGTTCATCCAGCACTGATGACATCACAAGAACTGTCAAATCAGCGGGTGGCCTGTCAGCTGATGTGATGTTTTTTATTAAAAGTTAAAGGCTGGATGGATTCTTCTTTAATGTAAAATTAAGCGAACTACAGGTGTGGAAGTCACTTCAAAAATATATCCAAATATGTTGCGTCTTGTATCGTACAGAGCCTGGGACGTGTCATGGATGTGTTTGTTTTAAAACGCACACGTGTGTTGTTTTTCATGCACAAGTTTTAGAAATCACGCACATGTTTTAGAAATTGTACATGCGTTATATTATTTTGTGTGCCTGTTTTATTAAAACAGGAGCAAGACTTTTAGAACGCACACACATTTCCATTTTGTGCGCAGATTTTATAAATTACAGGCGCGTTGTATAAATTGGAACTCGCGTTTTATAACTTCACCTGCTTTTTTTTCCCCACAGGCCCCTTTTATTGAAATGCCCAAACAATTTTTAACACGCACACTTTTTCTGTTTTGCACATGCATTTCATTTATCGTACACGTTTTGTTAATTGAACGCTTGTTTTATAAATTGCACACGCGTTTTAATCTTATTTTGCGCGCCCATTTTATCAACATGTGTGCGTGATTTGTAAAACACGTGCATTTATTTTCTGTTTTGCGTGAGGTTCATAAATGGCACGCACTTTCCATTTCGCACACTTACTTATTAAAGAAAAAAAGAAAATGTGTGCATTTAATAAAACAAAAACAAATAAATAAATACATCCATGTTACCTCCCGAGCTTTGTAGTATCACAGTATGGAGTGTTGGTGGTTTCTTCCTGTTTTGCCCCATCAGAGCGGTGTCTCTCATGTGAGCAGAGGAAACAGAAACATGCACAAAACAAAGAGTTTAAGAGACTCAAACTAGACGACAAACAGGAAAAGTTAAATTTGTCTGGCAAAACAATTTCAGAAAGCGCTCAGGCCGCGGCCGGTCCTCAGTGAGCCGCTGCCGGAGGAAGTCGTCATTGGAGGTTTCGGTGCGATTCGTTGGGTCTCGATGTGAAAACATTACGGAGCTTCTCCTGTCCCGGCTCCAGCCGACCATGTGTACATGTGTACCATACTGAGTGATGACATACTGTAAACTTCGTACTGTGCACTTAGCCTGTACTCTATTTTTTTTCCTAACTGTTGAAGCTTGCTGTGGTGAGCGCCGACCTCCTGCTTGTAAATGAGACATCCTGATTCGTTGAACTGCCTTCAGTTTTTTTTTTTCTTTGTTTCCATTTGATGTTGGTTTTATCAAAGCGTGCCTATTCACCGTCCCGCCGGGGGATCTCGCTGTACAGAACATCCCAGAACCCCCTGCAGCACCCAGCAGAGGAGCATGTGGGCATGCGAGTGTGTGCTTGTGTGTTGGATGATTGTGTGTGTGTGTGTGTGTGTGTGTGTGTGTGTTTTGCCCACAGCCACGTGTCTGCAGGATGCTGTGTGATCTCCGGTCGGTTCCTCGCTGTTCTCGTTGTCCTGAGTGACGATGACCTGAACGTTTTGATTTGCGTTTGTGATGATAAAAATCGTTTTGTAAACAATGTTTTGTGTCTGAATCCATCGAGCTCCGGATCATCTGATTGATTATTTCTCTGTCCACTTTTCTTTTTGGTTTCTTCTTGTTCTGTACAGATGAAAATTGGACAGTTTGTTAATAATAATAAAGTCTGCAAGGTTTCTATTCTGTCGTCATGTCTGTTTATTTCAAAGCTCCCCAAAGTTTTCTTTTACTTAATATTTTTAACTGATGATGATGACTAGAACAAAACCGGCTGTAATTTGTTTGGACATCAATTCATTTGAGCTCCAAATGTGGATTAATCCACCACTGAAAATAGTTCCCATGCAAAAAACGTTCTCTAACTTTCCTCCTGGGTTTTTTTTTTTTTGGTTAAAAGCTGCCGTGAGCAGCTGTAAATCCTGAGTCTGTGTCGAAAAGAACCTCATATTTGCTGGAAGGAGACACTTTAAGGTTGCACACCCCAGATTAACATCACTTCCTGTCATTTTTGTTTACACCTCAAACAGTACAGTAGGCAACAGATGCATGGAATTGTGGGTATGTGTGACCTATGTGTAGGTAAAAGAGTTGGACTTGGCCAGAGGTGAAAGAAACAAAGTACAAATACTTGGTTATTGTCCTTAAGTAGGTTTTTCAAGCATCTGTACTTTTTTTGAGTACTTTTCTGACACCTTGTGACTTTGCCTCCCTACATTTGAACACAAATATCTGAACGTTCTCCTCGTTCCGTTTGCCAAACAGGCTCGTTACTTTAGCTTGAATGCTTTCGTCTCTTTGTCTGAGCTCAGGACGCTTCACCAACACAAAATGTCTCTGTTTGACATTCTGGGAATGAGACTCATCAGCTCTTTTTTTGGTGCGTTTAGGAACAGTTCAGACCAATCCTGCTGATTCCACCTTAAAGTTTAATTAATGTGACGTGAGCTTCAGTTATTTTTGCACAGAAATAGTCTTCAGAGGGAAACTTTTGACTTTGATACTTAAAGTACATTTCATAACCTGTACTTCACCACCAGACTTGAGAAAAGTTGAGTCAGTACTTCTACTTTTACCAGTCTTTCACTTTTGTGTGTACTTTTGCCACCTCTGGACTCTGCACAGCTCCCTTCTTAGACACTTGAGGTGTTATGCTACTTTAATCACACATGCAGTTTGAACACTTGCTTAAAAACAAGCTTTAAATCTGCAAAGAACTGAGGTTTTGATAAAATATGTTTTTGTTGTGCAGGTGTATTCTATGTCATGTAAAAGTTGTCTTCATCGACTTAAGTCGTCTTCATTAAGTAAAACAAGTTTTGTAATGTGTGAGGCAAATGTTGGTAAATTCTTGACTGTCTCCAGACTTGTTTTCAGACCTCTAAATTATTCCACCATCTTCCTTTTTTAGCAGTTCTAATCAAGGTAAGCGTTTGTATTTCTGAAAGAAACAAAGCAGCGTGTAGTCCGCTCAACAAGCCGAAATCCATCTTTGTGTTTGAGCTGAGAGAACTCATCGGAGGCAGTAAAACACATTTTGTTGTGGGTTTCTGTTCGTCTTCAAACAGATTTAACTTTAGAAACTCAGCTGAGAGCTTCATGGAAATGCAAATAAATCCCGTCAGACCTCTGAATGAATTAAAGGACGTGTGTGTGGTTTTGCATGTTTCACTCACACACACACACACACACACACACACACACAGAGTGGACTTCACATTACAGCCTGTCACTGTTTTAGAGTTTTTAAGAAGTCGACTTTCCTACCTGCAGTCAGTGATTTCAAAAATATTCAGGTGAGAAAATCATCTGAGGTCGTCACATTCAACATCATGTCTGCTTTTATTTTATTTAACGCCACGAAACTGGCTTTCATCAGTCAAAACATTTGTCTGCATTGTCACATGACAATGAATCTTTGTGAATGTGGATTGATGATTCACAGGAGCTTTGCAGGAAATCATGTCATCATTGAACAATCAGCTGATAATTTGGGGTGTAAAGATCTCTGAAATCCACAGTAATTTACAGTTATACACAAATACTGTCAATAATTTTTACAGTAGGGCACCATATGTTCTATGGAAAGAATCAGTTTACTTAAAAACAAATCTCAGTATTAAAGGATTGCTGAATCTGCAGTAGTCAAATTACTATTGTGGGGGACTGCCCTTTCACTGTTCATAATTGTTTATTACGAATAGGCTGCAGTCTATTTGGCAGAGCTGATGTATGACTGAGTAAATTGGTGCAGTTGGCCTTGGGCTGTTCAAGACCTGCTGTGGAAACCCTCCCTTGTAAACTAGAGTATGTACTGTGTGACCTTTCATAGAGTAAAGTTACCATCATTGTAAACAAATGTACAGTAAAGAAATCAGCACTGCAAAAATTACACTAAAGAAGCAAGCGTCGTGAATATATGTTACGGTAAGAAACAGTGCTGTAAGTGAATACATGGTGAAGGAATCAGCACTTTAGAAAGACTTACAGCCCTTTTCTGTAAATACAAGTACAGTTGTTTTACTGTAAATTTAATTACAGTAAGTTACTGGCAACATGTTGCGCAATAAATTTTTTACAGCATGTGAAATTCACTTAAATGTCCGAAAATTCTGAAAAAAGTTCCCTTTAGTTTTTTTGTTTAATATATAAAAGAGAAAAAAGCCGAAGATTCTTACATTTAATAATTACATTTTTTTTTCTTTGCGTCCTCTCCCTGATTATCAGTTAAGAAACCTTTGTTCATCAACTGTTTCATTCTGCAGAAACTGTATAAAGCTGCCTCATTAAAATCAGCTGACAGTGTGTTCTGTGGATGAGCCAAAGTAAACACTGTTTCTGCGGCTGAATAATTAAAATTTTTTAAGGTTGTGAGCAGAACAAACAAAAATCTGTTCAGCTTCAGTGTGCCGAGAGGAAAACAGGAAAATGAAACCAGGAATTTGCTCACAGCGTGGCGGCTCTACGAGGGAATGTTTAGCTGTCCATCCACCTTTTCACACATGAAATATCTCAACTGTTGGGTGGATTGCCCTGATTTTTTTAATTTGACATTTGTCCTTTCAAGATGAATTGTATTAATGTTTTGATCCTCTAAAAATTCATCTAACACCATCGTTTTTTAAAAACAATTTTTTAAACTTTAACTGAAATTTAAAGGATTGTTATTTTAGCAGCATTTAACAAAAAAAAAAAAAAAAAAGCCCACCTTAGGGTCATTATATCTATTTCTGCTCCCTTCAAAGCCACCAGCCTCCTCTGACACAAACAGTAATCTCACCTCGCAGAATGTGGGAGCTGCCGGTTTACCGCCGCCTCGACTGGTTAAATTGTTGGTGTAATTGTGTGACTTCCAAGGTTTTTAAGGGCGGGTTAGGATTCACCAAAGTCACACGCTAACAAAAATAAACGGACTGTTAGGCTGTGGCAGGCCAGCAACTCCTGTGTTCTGTGTGGAAAAATTGCTGCTTTTGTCAAAGGAGTCTGGTGGCTTTGGAGAGAGAAAAGAGCTGACTGACAGCAGAATGAAGCAGTGAAAATATACTGAAAGTGTGCAACTAAACTGATTAATTCCCCCATTTTACGGTGATGTAGAGCCCAACAGAGGCACCTCCTGCAGACATTATGCTGAGTGTGGTTAAAGGAATAATCCCTTTTAAACTTTTTGTTGTCTATAGTAACATTTCTTCATCTTGTCTTTTGAAATACGGTTTTGTGATCTGTCTAAAAAAGTGGAGATCAGTACAACCTATTATGGGTTGTACTATTAACATGGGCCTGGAATGAAAAGTTTGTTTTTATTGTCTTTTAGTTATTCATTATCTGTAATTAGTGTCACTATTGAATCCAAAGCAACTACATGAATTGGTTGACAGACTGAAATTTGTATCAAATAGAGTAAAATAAAATAATGGGGGGCCCCTGTCTCCTTCCTTCAAAAATGTGCAGATGGTACAGTCCGACCCTGAACGGCCCTGCCCTGACGAGCTAGCACTGCGGGGGGGTAGCGGAGGCTGGAGGTGAGGAGACTTGCTGAGAAAGGTGGCGGTGAGTTGGAGGAGTGATGCCACCCAAGGCTTTAACAAAAAAGGTTAAATCAGGGGCCCAGAAGAAAAAAGACAGGAAAGAAAGCAGAGTGAGGGGAAACAACTCCTTACAAAGTTCTTTTCAAAGAGAGGTGAGTGCACACAGTGGTTTAAACTCACGGCTTTAAGGCGTTCAGCCTTTTCTAGCCTGGAGCATCGTGTTGTATAGAGTAATCGGTGTAAATCTGAATCAGAGCAAGCAACAGTGTCACATTTTTCTCTCTATGATTTGACATTGGCCACACCTCCCGATTGATAACTCTTAATATTAACGTTAGTCACTGCTAACTTTAATTAATCTCCCGATATGACTTGACTGAGAGAGCCTCTGCATCCCTGTCTCTATCTTCACATCCATAGCACCGAGGCACTTCTTCTTTTTTTTAAAAAAAATGTACATCAGAATTTCGCTGCGAAGCCAACAGACCAATCCACGAGTTTCTCCAAGCTAGGGCTGCGGAAATATATGTCATTCCGTCCTGGATTTATAACTTGTTTGCTTCTTTTTGTGAGTGTCCGTAATTACATGAAGTCTAGCCTGTAGTTAGTGAACGTAATTTCGGTTTAGGTCCTGCTGAGATTCTTACTGTTGAGCCAAAGTGGCATTACAAGGATTATGTGATGCATAACTGTAACAGATTCAGGTGATGCAGGTGTTAAAGGTTAAAGTTAAGGGTGCTTTCAGTGGTTTGGGAGCGTTGTAGAAGAGGTCATTTCTTGTGTGTGGTGGTGTGTGGGTTGGATTGTCTTTTAACTAGTGTTGATTAGCCTACTAGTCTATTTAATAAGCAGGTTAAGACCTACGGCAATCCTGTAGGCACAGCTTGCTAAACTAGCAACGGCCTGTCGCTTAGTTTGGACGCAGTCAACCAGGATAAATTGGAGCATTTATTTTAGCATAACATAATTCAATCAGCACCATAGAAACAAGGTAATGTAACATTATCAATATTAACATCATGAACCCCAGGCCCACAGGTACAGAGACAATCAGAGAGAGTGGAAAGGCAGCAGGTAGCCCATCCCCTGATGATGTCACTGAGGATGTGAGCTCAGGTAAGCTCATGGTGGCAAATAAGAGTTATTCCAAGCAATCACTCATAGCAGTCTCACCTGAGAGGAGCTTGATAGCAACACTAACAGCATGTAGCCTCACTAGCCTGTAAGTGCAAGTGTATTCAGTGTGAGGTGCATAAAGAACCATCAGTGGTGAAGGAATACATATGCAGTATTGTGAGCATTTTCCTAATGTAGGGGTTTGAAGGCTAAAATGGTATATATTGTCTCATACTTTGGGAACAGGCTAATAAACACATAAACAAATGTGAAGGAAATAATACCACAAGCAAATTTCATTTAACCATAGTAAAAATATTGCACATTAACATAAGGAAATGATAGTTCAAAAACACATTAAATTGCATTGATATTTGTAAAACAACACAAAATTTTTTGCTT
>JAQLOL010000023.1:26181099-26198234 GCA_029783665.1 Naso thynnoides
CACAAATTATTTTATCAGTGCATTGTGAGTATGTAAATGCAACACAGACGTGTCTTATGGACATTTTTTGAACATTATTGGAGTTAATCCTTACCTTAATCCTACTCCAGACCAGAACTGGCTGGCAGCATAAGTCACCATGGTTACAAGGCTGGCATTTGTGTTAACCACTTTGATGGAACGGAGTTGAAGCTCAGGTTGATGGAACGGAATGTCAGAGCTTAGCTTGAAGTGTCAGGCTAGCCAGAACCATGTTTCCATGGTTACCGAGGTGAAGCTAATCTTAGCCACATTGATGGAACCGAACTCTGACTAAAACAAGCAAGACTCAGCCATTAAAGCCAGACTTTGAGCTAAGCGAGCTTGATAGAATACCCCCCAGGTAGGCGGGGACAGAGAGTGAGCTGCAGAGTGGAAAACATCTGATTTCATCAGCAGAGCTGGCACACCTGGGCCCTGTGTGTCAGAGCAGCTTTTAACAACCCACTGAAGCTCAGCAACTTTCTTCCTCCTGCCTGAGACAGCCCTTTGGTTTGGTTTGCTGCTTGGTTTGTTTTGCTGCGCCATACAACACAGCACCACTACACTTTTCCACTCATGCACTCACTTTCTCTACTGGTCCTACTGATTACACACGCCATGCTTACTTTAAATTTGTTTCTACATTTATTCATTTACTTTAATAAAATCATTTGTTACTTTCTGTGCGTGTCCCTCCTTGGTCATGGCTGCATGGCCTGGCTGTGACAAGTGGGGGCTCATCCTTTTGAATTTAGTGTGTTAAGGCCGGTTGCTGTAGTACACCCTCTTTAGTATTGACATCGTTGGTTAGTGCAAGAGTTGTTTGAAGTATGTATGTGCCAAGCAAATCCAGTGGTTATGAGACATATTTTGGATAGTTGATTTGGTAATTTGGTTTAGTTGTGATTTCAGACAGGAGTAGTTTGTCCTGCTCATAGGTGGACCTCACAGCAGTGTTCATATGGTCCTCTAGTTAAGTGTGTGTGTTTTTGTGGAGTGGTGTGCAGTTGGAGCAGTCATCTCGGGGACACAGCCGGAGTTGTCAGGTGAGTAATCAGCTTGGCTGGGGACTTAACCGGGCTCCTGGGTTAAGTCTTTAAAGAACCCACTGCTAATCCACATGAACACTAGGGTTTAGTGAGATAGGTTAGTTTTGGATAGGTAGGTTTACAGGGGAGCTTACACATTAGTTTTGGAACGCTAGTGGATCTGTGACACTTGCTGTTTGGTATGTTCTGGTTGTGAGGCTTTCAGTCCAGGAACTGAATATTTTGTTGCTGCTCCTTGTAAGGAGTTTTTGGATTGTTGTAGTAAGGATCAATTGTTTAAAATTGCAGAGGAGTATGAGCTTGATTTAAGCAGTCTTAGTGATAAACGACGAAAAGAGGCTGTTAAGGCCATGGTTAGACAGCAGTTGTCTGAGAAAGGGGTGCTGGTTTCTAAGAAAGAGGGATCAGGTCAGGCCTGAGCAGCACAGCCATTTTCAGGTCCATCAGGGCAGTTAACCTTTGAGCAGCAGAAAGAGTTGCTGTTGATGCAGTTTTCTCATGAGAAAGAGAGGGAGATGATTGAGATTGAAAAACACAAGTTGGAGCTGGATAAGCAGGTTGCAATTGAGCGTTTGTGGCGTGAGACAGAGCAGGCTAAGATAGCACAAGAGACTACTTGGTTGGGGTTAGTAAGAGATGGTAAGTTGTCGGGTGAAGAGTTGAGTGCTGAAGAAGATCTACACTTGCCATCACATTCGCCTTAATTTGCTGATAATTTACGTCTCTTACCTAAGTTTAATGAGAGAGATCCAGATGTGTTTTTCTCTTTATTTAAGCAGGTTACACGGGCTAGAAACTGGTCAGATTCAGAGTAAACTCTGCTGCTTCAGTGCGTACTGTCAGGAAAAGCACAGGAGGCATATGCATCTTTAACTGCTGATAACTTAACTTATAAATCCGTTAAGGCTGTTCTTAAAGCGTATGAGTTAGTACCAGAAGCATATCGCCAACATTTTAGAACATCAGAAAAAAGGGCCAACCAGTCACATTTGGAGTTTTCAGTTTTAGTGGCAGATGAATTTGTGCTCATTCATAAAAATCGGTCCAGTGAACTTGCATGTGAGCCTGTTGTACAGAAAGACACCAGTAGGAAGTCGTGTACTCGCTTTAGTGGGTCTTCTGGACAGGTGGGTCGGGGGGCTTCTGAGAGAGATGTATGTAATTATTGCCGGGAGATGGGTCACTGGGAGTCAGCCTGTCCAATCCTTAAAGCTAAGGAGTCACATGCTGGGGGTGGGTGGGTGAAAACTGTTGCCATGGATGCAAGTGTTTCTAGTCTTGGAGTATTGCAGGATGAGTGTGTATCATCTGGTGTAACTAATAATATTGATGATTCCTTTCTGCCTTTTGTCAGAAAAGGGGTTGTTTCACACGCTGGTTGTGACGTTAAAGTACCTATTCAGATTTTGCGGGACACTGCTGCTTGTGATTCATATTCCATTTTCTGAAAAAACTGACACTGGTGATGAGACCCTCATGAGAGGAATGGGAATGAGTGTGTTGCCTGTCCCAGTACATTGGATGAACTTGGACTGTGAACTGGTGCTTGGCCAGGACATTACCAGTAGATGGTATTGACATGATTTTGGGTAACAACTTGGGTGGTAGTCGAGTTTGGGAGTCTATGCTACCGGCGCCAGTCATCACTCCATCTCCTGGTAGCACAGAAGAGCTTGATGAAAGTGCTGTGTGTTTTCCTGACATTTTTCCAGTCTGTGCAGTCACACGGTCAAAGACTCGGGTTGACTCTAAGGAGGTAGATAGGAGAGGTGAGACTGTTTTGCTGTATTTGCCTGAATTTCCTTTGTCAGTATCTTGCAGTTAGTTACAGAGTGAACAGTCAGCTGGTGAGGTGAAGAGCGTGGTAAGTGGTTACTTTCTTCAGAATGGGATTTTGATGAGGAAGTGGGTGGCCCATGGTGAGGATAAAAGCTTGCTCATACGGGGTCAGGTCACTTGGATGTCCGGAAGACTTATGATAGGATTTTGCGACATTTCTTTTGACCACGACTAAAAAGATGTTTCTGAGCACATTAAAAGCTGTAGCATTTGTCAGCTAACTGGTAAGCCAAATCAAGTCATTAAACCAGCTCCATTGCAGCCAATTCCAGCTATTAGTCAACCATTTGAGTACCTCATTATTGACTGTTTGCGGCCACTGCCCCATTCCAGTTCTGGCAGGCAATATTTGTTGACTGTTATGTATCAGAGTACTCAGTATTCTGCAGTTTATCCATGAAGAACAATAACTGCATGGTCTGTGGTTAAGGCCCTTTCACAATTCATATCTGTGTTTGGCATCCCCAGAATTATTCAGTCTGATCAGGGGTCTTATTTTTCTTCACGTTTGATGGCCCTAGTGTTAAAACTGCTTGGAATCAGACATAACCAGTCTGCAGCATATCACACACAGGGTCAAGGCGCTTTAGAGCATTTTCACCAAACACTCAAATCTCTTCTGCGTGCTGTACTGAGCTTGGTGGGGACTGGGAGGAGTGGCTGCCTTGGTTACTTTTAGCAGCATCAGAGGTAGTGCAAGAAAGTACAGGGTTTAGCCCGAATGATTAAGTGTTTGGTCACAGTGTTTGAGGTCCACTTTCTCTGTTCAAAGATGATTGGAAAGAGTCAGATCCGCAGACTAATCTCATTGAGTATGTGAATGGCTCTAGGCACTGGCTATATATGGCAGGAGAGTTAGCAAAACAGACATTGGCCTCGGCGCAGGCTAAAATGAAGCATCATTACTAGCCAATTGCTGAGCGTCATGAGACTCTCGGCAATCGGCTAGCAACGTCTTTCCCGGCTGTAAACAGAGGTGAGTGACTCCATGCAAAAACATACAGTTCATACAGTTTCGCTACACTATATGAGTGCAGTGTGCACGGTGGCGTCTTGTAAGGACCTGACTAATGTACCACAGGTCTTGGATTGGTTTTCTGAGTGTGTTTAGAGGCGCAATACAGTTAAAAAGGTTGCCCCCCTAGTTAGTGTTATAGCTAAGGGATAGCTCTGGTAGCCAAGGGATAGCTCCGGTTTGGTCGCATCATTTTTAGTCGCGTTCTTTGCTACCCCCAACACTGGATGACCCTCAGGAAAACAAGAAGAGGGTCAAAAATGGCCGGAGTTCTCCTTTAACTGGCATCATATTGTGTACCACAGAGGGATAAAACAAGTGTTTGTTGTGTTTTTTGATGGATTGTCTGAGTGCACATGCTCCTCTGCTTTTTCTGCACTGTTCATCATAATAATTGTGTTGAGCATGATCAGGAATCTCCTTAGTTTGAGGCTTAATGTACAAAAAAATAACTTCTCCACTGACCTCAAAGTGACCCCAAATGACCTCGACTTAATGCTGAATGTGGATATTGATGAATGTGTCGTTTTGATTAGCATTGCGACATTTCCAGAAACATTAATGTGATTGTCTTTAAATCCTCACACACAGTGTGGATCAAACACTGATGTACGTGTGCGGGTGTGGGTGTGTGTGCGTGCGTGTGTGCTCGTGTAGACATCTTGTACGTGTGTGTGAGAATGTGCATGCAGACACATAGGGCAAACACATACGACTGCATGTCTGTGTGTGTGTTGTCTGTTGTCATGTGTGTTCTGTCTGGCCGGTGGAGGCTTCGGGACGTCTGACAGATCAGTGTCAAATTCTTCAGTCCGACGGACGAAAACATGTCGAACTCGCAGCTTCAACAGAACAAAACTGCAGCTTACAACTCAAATGTCACAAAACATCCAAAAATACCTTCCTGCAAGCAGAACAGACAGTAAACCCGCTCCTGACACAGTGGTTGGGTTAACATGTTTATTTTTGTGCAGAGGAATGAAGAAATATCAGAACAAAGACAAAGTTCAGTGACAAAAACAAGAGCAAACATACTGACTCATCCTCTCAGGATGCGTTCAGCTGGCAGAGCTGAGGATCTGTGTCTGAAAGATGCCACAAGATGGTTTACATCAGGATGACTTCACTAACCCTGACCTTAAAATCCAAGATGGCTGCTCCATGCATGAATCAGTGGTGAAAGCTTCAGTGTTAAGTTCTTTATCAGCAGTTTTTGTTTCATTAAAATCAGTTGCACACCCAGAAATGTCTTAACATCCATCTGTGGACGTGTTGCCACAATGTTTGTCGGCACAAATCCGAGTTTAACGCTTTGTTATTAACTGCTAATGCTAACTGTGGCTAAACTGGCTGAAGCAAACCCGTCACACGTACACATGGTTAACGTGGGTGTGATGATGTCACTTCCAGGTTTCTCTTTACTTTTAAAACAGTAAACCAGCACTTTGCTGACTCGACTGTCATACTGATATCTGAGAAAAAAAACTTTTAAAGTAAATAAAAAAACATCAAAACTAAAACAGCGTGATTATGATGTTGGTCCTTCTGTCTGATGAAACAAATATGTTTTAAATTTTATTTTCTTTTTAACACTGAAAGCTTCTGTTGGGTTTCATTTAATTTGAACTAAACATTGGTGGTCTTCTCATTGTGGCGACATTGCAAACAATGATACAGGAAGTCACCTGCAAAGCGCCACAAACACTCAGTGGTTTGACCCCCCCCCCACCCTAATATCAGAGAGACTTCAGGGTTTTTAGCTTTTCCCATGAGGCTCTGCTTCCTGCTCTCGCAGTCATCACAGAAACTCTCTTACATCAGCTTCAACTTTAAAGAAGCACAAAATTACATCAGCTTCAAATTCTTCAAAACTTCCCAAAGATTTAAAGAAAAAAAAGAAACAAAGAAAATTAGTGTGTAACACAAAGGCAGAATTTATCTTTTAGGCCACTAAAGTTCAACTAAATTTCAGTGCATGTTTTTTATTATCATTATCTTTTATTAATATTCTCTTAATTGATATTGAGACAAAACATTTGCTGGTTTTGAAACTGCACAAACACAATGGATTCGAGGCTAAAGGAGCTTTTCTGATGAAGTCACAAATACCTTTTTTTCCCTCTTGTTATCAAAACAAAAGTAAAAAATACATTTAAAAATCACTTTGACATAAGTTTTGACTAAGAACGATCATGTTTCTTCGATTTCACTTTGACTGTAGAAGTTCTTCAGGCCCTTTCTTTCGGGTCAAACTGACACCAAACGCTGTGAAACCCTAATGAACCTTTTACCAATCAGCGTCCTGCTAAAACTCGTATGGCGACACAAACAGCGTGACTTTGGTGAGGTAGCGCCCCAGCAGGGAGTTGCGCTCCAGCTCGCTCATCTCCACCTCGGCCTCCAGAGTGGCAGGACCCTGGATAGGTGTCACCAGGAGGAGGGTCCCAGTTTGCCGGCCAGACCGCTGCACGCTGAAGTGGCCCCTCCCACGATCGCCCGCCAGGCCAAAACGCAGCGTGTCGCCGAGGATACGGGCTGCAGACACCCTGAAGAGGACGCGTGGGGCCGACATGTTCGACACCACAGACAGGAAGTGGAAGGAGATGGAGTTTGGCGCCAGAGCGCACCCCCTGTCTCCCAGCATGCACGGGTTCCTCTCACAGCGGCTGCAGAAACATAACGTGGGAAATGTGAATCATTTAAGATGTTTTTATTCGGCTCGGTCACTTCTGACCCTTGCAGCTCACAACTGAAGAACATCTTTGATGGGAGGCAGCATGTCTTCAGAAAACACCAGAACAGTTTCCTTCGATTTAGCACCTGGAGAAACCGAGATCTGGATGACGAAGGGCCTGATTTACTAAAGGTTTGCATGTGTGAAAACGTGCAAATTTAATACCACCTGCAAACGAGTGTGCAAACTGATCGACTAAGATTTGGCACTGAGGATTGCGTCTTTCAAATGAGCCAGACAGCGCTCACTGTCGATTCAGCACCTTTACCACCTGAGTGTGCAAATAACAGGGAGGAGAACATGCAAATACATTGACTTAGCACAAGGACCGTGATTTATCAAACCTGAAAGTGATTTCAGTGACTTCAGTTTGGTGTTAATCTGCCCAGCGTTGCTCACAGACGGCGGGGGGGCATAGATGAAATGAAAGAATGTGCAGAGAATACATTTTTAACATTAGCGTCAAAATTTTTTAGTATGGCAGAGGAAAAAAGAATACATTTTGCCTCTCCAGAGATCCAGTTTTGGAGCTTTTGGATGAGCTCAGGGCGGATTTGGAGCCTCGTTTGAGATGCTGCAGGCTGCGCTCTCTGGAGTCTCTAAGGTCATTTATGCTTTGTAAAATCTTTCCTGTCAAAATGAGTACAATCATGATTTCAGATAACAAAAATATAAAATAGCCTACAATTCATTTTATTATGTATTTTTATTGCCATAATTCATCTCAATGTAATTTTCATTCATGTCTTCAGTTTGAGAACAGCTCTAATCTGTTTTTGCAGGAACTCTTGTAGTCAAATGAAACACAACATTCGCAGCCACTGTAGCCTAAAGAGAATTAAATCCGTGTTTGTCTTCCCACTGCTCTTTTCTCTTTCACAGTTGGCACATCTCTCCTCTCCTCCCTCTCCTGTTGCATTTGCGTTTGTGCTGTTCGTTCTCTGAACCTTCCTTGTCAGAAAACATTGAAACAAACAAAAGCCTCATTTAAACATAGCCCCTCCACCATGTTTGCACCTGTTGTCTAACACAATTTTTCTTGGTAGATTACTTGTAAAACAAACACCAGCAAACATGTAATATATCAGACTGCACACGCAATTTACTACTCTGTATTTGGGATCTTAGAAAAACGGCACTAATTCTCTTCACCGACACTGCTGGTTTTTTATCAATAAATGAAACACATTCCCAAGTTTATTATAAGCCTACGTACCATTAATGATGATCTAGAGCAACTTTTTTCAAATCATCAATAAACACATTGTTGATTTCTGTCATCCATTTTCTTCAGCAGAGCTCTATTCTACTATCACCTTTCCAACTTTTCAGCTGTGATCTCTGCCGACTTACAAACAGCTTCAGAATAAATCTGTGAGGAGGAAATGAGAGAGAACGCTTGTCCTTCATCACCACCGTGGTTACTCGTGCATCACCAATTTCTGCTTGGAGGTGAAACATAATTATGGTACTGGGATGAAAGTTATGAAAAGCCTGAGCATGAATGTATAATTTGAGAGCTAGCATTAATAAATTATGCAAATAAGTTTCTCTTAGCGACACAACTAGAGCTTCTTATCAAAGCTGAAGTTGGCAACATCTGGAAATCAAGCTAGCTGTGGCATGAGACTCCTAAGGAAGCAACTCCGCTGCTTCCTCCCCTCCTTGTTTTTGCACTAGCTTGCATTTTTTGTTTTGTTTCGTTGTTGCTCTCTCTTTTAAATTCAGTGATTTTAAATCCAAAGATTCACAACGAGACCAAATAGTTGCAGGGAAAGTTGCGGCGGTGTAAACTGGTCCGTCTCAGCTCGACTCAAGCCGGCTGACGGCGCCGCCTGCAGCTCAGCTTGTCAAGTCGCCAGAGGCCAGTTTTAGAACGTAAGGCACGTCACTTGCTTCAGCAGCCAGTAGTGATGTCACCTGTTGCTAAGAAGCACAGCAAAGAGCATCCAATAGGAGCATAAGCTTCTATAATGACCCGTGATTGGATAAAAAGTACCTGTCACAGTCTGAACACAGAGCCAAGGAGAAGAGCAGAGGTCTAGAGTTCCTTCAGATGACCTGAGTTACAAAATACTGAAAGGTTGTTTTAGGATTTTATCATGATGACACTGAAAATAAATTGCCTACCTCAGCTTTAATGGAAGCAATTACTTTTTTAAAGACTTTGACGCAAACTAAACGGCTCCCATCATAAAATTTGTGAAGCTCTTGGGTCACATTATGTAGCAAAGCAACATCACAGGTTGTATATCAGTAACTTAAGTAACTAAACTTTATTTAAATCTGTAACTGTGGTTGTGATCTATTTATCTAGTCCTCCTCCTCGTCCTCCTCCTCCTCCTCGTCTCCACTTCACTCAGGCTGTTTTCCAGCTCTGAATCCCTGTAGCTCCCCACAGACTCTTTGCTTGTTTTAGTCACACTCAGTGTTAAACGACCACATCAAATCAAATCCCAGAGTGATTTTTGAACAAATCATTGTCCTTGGAAATTAAACACTGCTCACACATTCTGTTTTTCTGTTCCCCTCCTCTCTCAAAGGAACATTATCAGAAACAGTGGATGTCTGGTTTATTCTAGACTGTGTCTGCATATTCGGACAAGTTTGCTGACTGTTGAGCAGCGCCCTTGTTTCTTGATGATAAGATGATAAGATTTCAGTCCAGTGGAGCTCTGAGGCTCTGCAGCTGCAGAAAGCGAAGGTCCTCCCTCTATCTCTTATGACTTTGTCCGAGTGTGGCTAAAAAACGTGGTAAAATCTGCCTCAAGTCATTCAACCTAATCTTAATTAATGGGTCGTAATGTGTTTATGACGTACAGTTATCTGGTGGTTCGGATTCCTGGTTTTCACTCGTGCAGCCTGAGTTCAGCTCGCGGTACGAGAACAGTTTTATATCTTTCGGTTTACGGCCATTGAGTCAAATCTGTTTTATTTTTATGGCAGCAGATAACAACACGAGCGTTTTCAAGACACTCTACATACAGAGCACATCGAGACCAAACTTGGTGGAGTGGAAATGTTGGTATTGTCATTTAAAGTCAGATCCTCTCAGACAGAGTGAACACGACACGAAACGCTTTACCTCACGTTCACCCTGCATGCGGTGCTGCTGCCTCCCTGAGAGCCTCCCCACCGCAACACTGTCCTCCCTGCATCGCTAAAACATACAATTATGATTCAGCTGCAGGAATAAATCAAAACCACTCTAGTAAACACATTTCGTTCCTGTCAGCTGCTGTAAACATGTTCGATGCTGCTCGAGCGCCACCAGTGGATCAGCTGACTGGAGCCTGAAACCGAAAAAGACGGGAGGTCAAATGTACTGTTTTAGATCTCCAGCTCTGTCCCTGTCATTCACTTCTTATTTGTCTTCTGAGGCGAGAAGGTTTTGTGGTTTTCTTTCTGCCCAGTTTTTATTCCTTTTACTTTGTTTGTTGTTTCACTGTGAAGCTGCAGGACTGTTGGCTGCCAGCTGCTCTGAAAATGAACAGTGTCTTAAAGCCCAGCGGGAAACTCTTATCAAACATAAACTCAGCGTTTTCAGTCTGTTCACATCTGGTAAGTAACGTCGACTAAACTTGGTTAAAACAACATCCAATAAGAGTTTAAAGGACCGTGTGAGTCTGTTTCTGACTTGTCACCATTAAGCAGAGATCGCCCCTATCCTCTACGAATGTAGTTGTCCAAATGTGACCAAGTGTTTACTTTAGTAGATGTCAGGCTGCATTTTTATCCTTTCATGTTGAAACAGGGGATAGAGACACTATAGCACACATGAAAGTTGCTCGGTATAGGTAATTCACCCTTCTAAAGAGAATGTCTGAGCGAGGGAGAGAGAGTGAGAGAGCGAGAGGGCAGCTGGGAGCCGTGGAGTCCAAAGTTATTACGCATGGACAAATAGTTCCTCACATGTGCTGCCTTCCTAGCCGGAATATTAGCATGAAGACGGATTTTGACACAGACGTTTTTTTTTTAAGTAACGTCACACATTTTCAGCTGCTTTGTGTAACGTTCACTGAATATGGACAAGATGTAAACAAACACCATGTCTCATAGACACAGCTATTTTGGGAAAAATGGGCGGGGTTTATGTAACCTATGTGGCCGATTTTAATAAAAGACCACGAGATGTATGAACACTGGGATGCTCCTTTAAAATGCTGTTTCCGTGCAGGTCGTAAGAAGCAGAGGTTGGACATAAACTAGCTTAGCTCTGTACACTTTGAGAATGAACTGTAAAAGGCCGAATGTTGAAAGCTGAAGCTGAACGGCTGGACTGAGCAGGTTTTCATGGTTCCCAAAAGATGAATCCTAGTAAATTTTGTTTTTCTTTTCCTTATCCTCCAGTAACAACATTGGGTTTATGTTTAAGTCAAATGTCAAAACGACTTGGAACAAAATTTGATCCACACGTTAACGTTCCCCTCAGGATGAATCATAGTCGCTGTGATCATCCTGAAACTGTAGTCTAGCGCCATCATCAGCTCAAAATTTGCATTTTTCAAACAGGCTACTTATATGAACTGTCAGCAGAAGGTTGGATGTGTGTGTGCACTTACATCGGTGACGTCTTGATGTACGTGGCGTTGTTCATGTTAGGACACTCGACTGTCACACACTGGAAGCCTCCGTAGGTGTTCACACACACCTGCTCAGCTGTGCAGGTGTGCATCCTGTTTTGACACTCGTCGATGTCTGAACAGAACAGAAGCCAGTGTCACAAACAACATCCACATATCTCTGAATGTTCCTCTAACTGAAAGATGACCTTTGAACTCTGACCTGTGCAGCTGCGGCCGTCCCTGGCGAGGTCGTAGCCGATGGGACAGAAGCAGTGGAAGCTGCCGGGAGTGTTTTCACACTGATGGACGCAGAGTCGACCAGACTGAGCAAGAGGAAACAGATGGCACTCGTCGATATCTGAAACATAGACAAAATCCTCAGAGGGAGTTTTTAAAGACCTAAAAACACGGTTATTAATGGAAAAGATTTGTTACCTGTGCAGATGTTGTTGTCACGGCCCGATATGGTGAAACCCACGTCACAGGTGCAGCGGGTGGAGCCCAGGAAGTGAGTGCAGTGAGACGGGCGGACGGAGGCGGGAGAGGACGTGGGAGATAACGAGTTAAGGGGAGAAGGTGAAGATGCTGAAGAGGAGGATGCTGCTGACAGAGCAGCAGAGGCAGGGAAGGATGAGGAGGAGGAGTAAGAGGAAGGACCAGCAAGAGAGTAGGAGGCCAGGGAGCCACCAGTGTTGTTGTTGTTGAGGCCTGAAGAGGAAAACGTAACACGACTGAAGGAAAATTTACTGAGCCAGCATCAGAATCACAGTTAACAGCATCAAGACTCACGTCGGCAAATTGGCTGCTGGCCGCTCCACCTCCCAGAGGTGAGACACACTCGGGTCCGTGGACCAATCAGCTCAAAGCCAGGCTTGCACAGGAAGTGGATCTCGTGTCCGATACCAAACACCCTCCCCAGTCTGCGGCCGTTAACTGGGGCTTCTGGTTTCGGACAGGATGCTGCAAGCAGATAGAGAAACGTTCATTTCCGTCTGATGCTCTGATTTATTTCACCCATCCAGTCGGTCTGAGGTGTCACTGACTTTTTGAAAAAAATTTGCCTCGATTATTCACACTGTGATTTGATGATTTCTCAGACCGTCTGGCTGATAAACCCCGTCTGTCTGTGGCTTTCTGGTCTTTTGTCTGCACCTATAGCGTTGACAAGGCCAAACACTGTCGAGCAACTGCAGGCTAGAAAATAATCAATCAATTAGCATATTGACAAAGTGGAGCGTAAGAAGCCCCCTAAAAACTCTAAAGATTAAAAAACCCCACACAGAAATTTGTGGGTGCAGAACTTCTCTCTCGCTTCCTTGAATGTTGCTCAGCAGAGTTGTGCTCGGCTGCGCCTCTTGTGGCCATAAACTGTTATTGCAACAGTCTGGAGGTTTTCGTTTCTTTCTTCCTCCCTGACCTGACCTGACTGTTTTTCTCCTCATATGTCTCTGAGAAATTCCACCATGAGGATCATTTCTCCTAGATTTAACCAGAGCAAAGCGTTTGATCTCACCACTATTCTGAACGATGGCCATGGTGCTGTTCTGCAGTACGCTCATCTTCTTCCTGAGGGCGCGCAGACCCTGCTGGAACGACGCCTCATTGATCGCCAACATCTTCTCCACCTGCCGCAGCGAGTTCACCAGCTCTTGTGTCGATGCACACTGCTGTGGACGGGACGAGGAGGGGGCGAAGGGCAGACCCTGATGCTGCTGGAGAACATCGCAACAGGTCATTTGTAATCTGCCTTTAAAAAAACAACAACTCCTTTTTGTCCTTGTAAGGCTGATAAATGTCAGATCAAAGCTTGTGAAACAGGTCGTAGCATCCTGACCTTTAACTGTAATGTTATACATTTATTTGTGCTAAGCTAGGCTAACATGTACCATGAATTCACTGTCTTAGTTTAATATGCAAGGGTTTTTTTTGTTTGTTTGTTTGTTTTTTGTTTTTTTAGAATATTAACTTGTTAACCCCAAAATTTTAACAGACACATGAAATACACGTCAGTGAATTTGCAGGTGGAAAACTGAACAAATCTAAACAGTTTATGACAATGATAAAAATAAATTATTTAATGGGAAACTTTTAATTAAATGTAAATCAGCCTGCTTTGAAGTTGGAGCTATACGCTAGCAGTTTCCCCCTGCTTCCAGTCATTGTGCTAAGCTAGGCTAAATACATTCTGATCCTACAGTGTCTTTGTACTGGACACACTCAAAACTAATTTTCATTTTTGATAAATTTCATTCATTCACTCATTCATTCATTCAATCACCTTGTCAAGTTACTTTGGGGAAGATGCTGATGAACACATTTTTACCGTTTTTGTTTTATTACATTTTTATTTCAACGGCAAATTAGCAGTATGGTCAATAAATTCCCCCCAAATTACACATTTCCTTGTTATAAAGAAACTTTTTAATCCAGTGTTGAAGTTTAGGGAGACTGTTTGCATTTTTCCAGTTCTCAAAAAGAAGAAGCAGAAGAAGCAGAAGAAGCAGAAGAAGCAGAGCTCCACCAGACTTTGGTCTCCAGTCTGTTTCAGGTGTGATTTCTGTACATAGAAGTGAAGTTTTCAGAGGCGCTGCTGCTGCTGTAACACCTCAGTGAAAATGAGACGTGAGCTCGCAGCTGACCTCACACTGACAGCTAAAACACTGAAAACAACAACAACAACAACACCAACAGCATCACATAATGATGCTGTGTGTTTGGCAGCGTCTCTCTGTGGTCGTTACTGTGACTCAGTGGATTCAGACGAGGTGAACTCGAGTTCAACACATTCAAAGAGACGCAGCTACAAAACTTCATGGAACTGAAGAAAAGACATAAAAAGAGGCAAAATTCAACCGAACCACGTTTCAGTTAAGTTCAGTTTTTTAATTTCATTTAATTTCCCCGTTGGTGGAAATGATCTCAGTTGGAGTGATGATTTTCCTTCAAAGATTGTTTTATTTTCAGTTGCTTGAAAAGTCAAAAGTATCCAGCATTTTTCCATCAGAAAAATAATAAAAAGTAAATAAATTTATATCTGTAATACATTCTGACAACAAATATATGTATTTTTTATCCTCCTGGCATGGATGTAATGCTGAGATCAGTTTTTACAAAATATGAACTAACTTGTCGAACTGTTTAAGTTACAGACTGGCTCTTCACTGCGTTCAAACTGTGGGATTCTCAGCTTTCTTAGGCACTTTGAATGGTGCCTATGAGATGTTTGGGGCCGGTCTCAGGTCTTGACGATCAATGAGCACTTTGATGTTTACTATCAGAGGTGATATTGATCAAAGCATAAAGACAGCACCAAAATGTTGTCACACTGTCTACTAACGCCCAGGATGATATGCAAATAAATGGCAGTAACTCACTGAGGAAAAGGTGAATTTGCACCAAACTTCACATGGAGCTTCTAAACAACTTCATGCAAATTTTCACTTTGAAAAAACAAAAATTTCCTGGTTGACTATGGAGGAAAAAAAAAAACCAAGTTATTTTCATTGATTTTTTTTTTTTAGGCAAATATGGTGTGCTCACACAAGGGCAATGTGTGATTGTGACTTCACACAGCACTGACATGAACGAATAGGTTACCCTGAATCACATGATGGATAACACTTGATACTAACTGAAAGAATAAGCTCAGAATTTCTTCATCTATGCAGGTTTCAGAGGTTTAAAAGTTGCCTAATATGTCCGTTAATCTGCAGAATTTTTTCCTGCTGTAGTAAAAAACAACAACATGAAAATCAGAGCGAAATAACAGAAACCAAGCTGCTGTTAGAGTCACCTGTACTCACCTGAGCAGAGCAGAAGAACATACGATGAAGACACAGCATCAACACGAAGACACCAACAGTCTTCATCCTGAACAAAACCTTCATCCTCATCCTGATAAAGCGGCTCCTGACGGACTCTCAGCAGACTGCAGATCAGCTCGCTTTCAAACTAAATCATCTGCTCTCGCTCGGCTTCTTTTCGAGGGCACTTGTCAAATTTCTCCTCCACTCACTCACAAGCAGCCTCCTCCCTCCGCCTCCCTCCCCCTGTCAGATATTCTGTAGGTGGGAACTGCAGGAGGAGGAGGAGGGGGGGGGGAGGAGAGCGTGTCCCACATCTGGGACTGGGACACACACACACTTTCATTTTTTGATCCATCAGCATCCCCAGATTCAAACCTTCAAATTATAAGTCAGCTGGCTGTGGCGTTTTTAATCACCATCCGCACAACAACACACACTCATTTCTGGGACCCCCATCAACACACACACACACACACACTTCCACTCCAGCTGCAGTGACTTTTCCTCCCACTGTTAACATTAAAACTTGCTTTCTTACACGATGTTACGTTGCCGCTGCTAAATGACAAGGCAGGGCAGCCACATCTGCTGATAGCCCCGCCCACAAAACAGCTGCAGGGATCATGGAAGAAAAATTCATGAGGGAAACAAAGAATGTCTGAAAAAAACAAAACAATAATTCATTCAGTAGTTTTTGAGACATTTCAGTCTGCACCCTCACAGGCATCATAGGCATTATGCTACTGCGGCTAAAAAAAGAAAGAAGTAACTTAGAGCAGTACTACACCGAGATGGTAGAAGAATGAGAGTATAATTATAAAAAATAAACTTAAATATTTAAAGTCGTCGGGCGATGAAAATGTCCTCTGTGACTGTTGGTCTGTTCTCTGTGATCTCATGAGATTATTGTGACTCCTACGTTCACGTCACAGCAGAATTTTTGTGTTGTTGGTCGAGCTGGAGCTCATTCTGGATGAATCTGCTGATTATTTTCTTCATCGAGCTGTCAATTATTTGCTTTGTAAAAATTGTAAAAAAGGAGAGAGAGAGAGAGAGAGAAAGAGAGAGAGAGAGAGAGAGAGAGAAATGTCATCACAAAGACTCAGGCGCCTTCACAATGTTTGTTTAGTCCAACCAACAGTCCAAAGCTCCACATGATTTAAATATATATCATGAGTGAATTCACTCATTGATTTGTCAGTAAGCTGTCACAAAATGTCATCTTTTATGAACTATCCATCAATGTAAACAGCAAAAAATTTAATGGCTTAAAGAAACAAAGACTAGTCATATTAATTCATCTTAATTGTACTGGAGTAAAAGTATAAAGTAGTATGAAAAGGAAAGAGTAAACTGAAGTACAAATACCTCAAATTTGTACTTATCATTAATCCAATACTTGAGTAACTACATTTAGTTACATTCAACTTCTGGATTCAGTTCACTGTCAAACCATGAAAGACTCAACAGGGCATCATTGAAGTATGAGTTTTTCCAGGCCTTGAAAGTCCTTTGAAGACTGTAAAAGACTTCAAACAAAAAAGGTCACAATGTTTTCTTTTGCTTGATGAAATTTAAAATGTAAGATCTTGTTCACAATGAAGTAATCAAAACTTTTTCCTTACAAAACAGTTCAGAATCTGAATTTTACCCAAGACATTTCACCTTAAAAGTCTTTAAAAAGGTTTTAATTACAGTGGCCCTGAAATGCCAATCACATGCTTAAAAGGAAAAAAGTACAACTACAACTGCAAAAGTAAAACACAACAACAAACTCTGCAAACACATTGCAAAAGGGGAACAAAAACACAACCACTCCAATAAAACCCAACCACAAAAAGAAAACAACAACAACAACAACAAAAAACACAACCGCAAAAAAGGTAAAACACAACCACAAAAACTATAAACACGCCCACAGAAAGAAAAAACACAACAAAAAGAAAAAACACAACAACAAAAAGAAAAACAACTGCAATAAGCAAAGTGTGATTACAAAAAGGTAAAATACAACCTCAAAACAAAAAACACAAACATCAAAACAGAAAACACAACAACAAAAATAAACAACACAACTGCAAAATGGAAAAACACAACCACAATAAG
>JAQLOL010000023.1:26257568-26272143 GCA_029783665.1 Naso thynnoides
TCGAAAACTACGAAAATGGCCAACCTCGGTCAAGCCGCGACCAACGTAATTTTATCTTTGCCCTAACGTTTGACTAACGTCCATGAAGAGAAAAAGCTTACAATGTAAATCTGCGCGTGTATCACTTTAACATTAGCATTAGCTTTAGCTGTAGTGGCTTTGCGGTTTGCCAGTTTACACATCCAAAAAGAAGGTTTCGGTTTCAAAATATTCCACTCTGGAACCTGGTTTCAAAAGTTTGCGTTTTCAGGGGTGCCAGCACGTCGTTGTCATGAAAAAGGCCAAACCGCAACAAAAACGCTTCATTTAACGCTAAAACCGGCCCAGTGTATACGGCCTCTAAGACGTAAAATCTAATCTGTGAGTCATCTTCGACAGATAATTAAGAAACTTCTCCAGAATAGCTCTTGAGTTTCTCCAGACGTTGCAGTGAGAACAGATCAGTTGACTGGATCCTCTTCTCCACAGGTGAGGGACATGTTCTCCATGGCGAGGAAGAACGCCCCCTGCATCCTCTTCATCGATGAGATCGATGCTGTGGGGAGGAAGAGAGGAGGAGGAAACTTCGGCGGTCAGAGTGAACAGGAGAACACTCTGAACCAGCTGCTGGTGGAGATGGACGGTGAGCTGGAGATAAAACTGTCTGACTCTTCGGCTGTCTCATTTTTTTTTTTACCGTTTTCAGTGTCAACCTGCCTGTTTGTTTGTTTTGTTTATTTGTCCTCTCTGCAGGTTTCAACACGGCGACTAACGTTGTCGTCCTGGCTGGAACCAACAGACCTGACATCCTGGATCCTGCTCTGATGAGGCCGGGACGCTTCGACAGGCAGATCTACATAGGTAGAGTTCAGCACTGACAGCTGACTGGAGTCATTTCTCTCCTTCGTCTCTAGGTTTTATTTCTGTGTCATGATAAACCTTTGGCCTATTTAGCATCAATCACAAGACATTCCAAAACCAAAAGACATTGCCGATTGTATTTATCTTGTAACCTGTTGAGTGCTGCTTTAAAAAAAAAAAGAAAGAAAGAAAGAATATCAGGACAAATATTTTGTTGCATTGTTTCCAGTCCCTTTCATATTTGGGTCAACTAATGTCCAAAACCCAAAAATATTCAATGAAAAGTAATTGAATGCAAGAAAAGAGGCTGGAAACATCGAAATTATGCTTGACAAAGGACTTAAACTGTTTATTAATATTAACACTAAAAATAGTTTGAGTAGTTAGTGATCAATTAACCCCCTGATTGTTTCAGCTCTACCTCAGTTAGAAGAGATGTGCTTCTTTTTACTTTAAATTACATATTTATGTGAAAATTTTCAAATTAACCGAAGAAAGAACAGAAATAAAACAAGACTAAAGTTTGTCATCTGCAGACTTTCAAGTGACTATTTCATGTGTTAGCTGCCGTCTTAGTCTTTGTGATAATTTCTTTTTTCTGATTTAATTGTGCTGAGCAAAGTGATGTAGACTCACTGAGAAATAGACAAAATAAAACAAAATGAAAGTATTTTTTTTTTTCAGTTGACACATTGAACTTATCAGCTTTTCCATTTGGTGAGTTAAAAACACGAACTGTTAAAATACTAAGAATCTGATCTCAGAACAGTTAAAGTGTCTCATCTTAAATGTTCACAGATATGATTTCATCTGCAAGGCTCTGACATCAGATGACAGAGATTCTTTTAACAATACTTGTGTGTGACACAATCCAGTGTCTCTGCCTCTTCAGTTTGGTTCCTTCTTATCGAGTAACTAATCCCACAACTGAGCGCCTCTTTTTTTTGTACTTAACGTCACACGAGTCTTCTCTGTGTTGAATGACTGAAGCCACATGACACGGAACGCTTTGAAACCTTTTCTGAAAGCTTTTCTGAAAGCTGATCCGACTTTCAAGACACGTAGGGCTGGGTTATTTTGCTCAAAAATAAAATCTGCAAACTCAGTTTGCAATTTTAATGGATTTGTTTCTTTTTCTTCTTAAAACAAACTACAAATGACAAAGAAGTTGAGGCCTGTACACACCGGGCACGTAACTAATAAATGA
The DNA here is from genome assembly GCA_029783665.1 of Naso thynnoides. NCBI lineage: Eukaryota > Metazoa > Chordata > Actinopteri > Acanthuriformes > Acanthuridae > Naso > Naso thynnoides. The sequence goes on from JAQLOL010000023.1 coordinate 26,259,616, forward strand.
CACCAAAATGCAAATTGTTGGGATGCAGCATGTTTGTATCAAAACTCTTCACACCAGCAGTGACACAAATTTGAGACAGCAACACAAAATACTGGGTAGAAATGTGACAGCACACATCACAGGCATTAAAAGCGAGTGGGTGTAAGCCGGATGATTAGAGAGGAGAGAAGCTCACGGAGCCTCCCATACATTTTAACACGTGTTAGCTAAAGTCAGCTACATAAGATACCGTTACTCACCATTTACTAAGCTCCACTGATCAGTGTTACTCTGCCATATATTTTTATAATCTGCGTGTTGTTTGTCAAACAGCGTTTTGTGCTGAGAGACACATAATGAGCTTGTCAGCCATTGTTGTTTATGTTCTTGTTGTGGGTTACGGACATAATATCTGCCCTGCACAACCATTGCGACTGGTTGATGCATTTGTTTGCAGTGCAGATGTTTGGAAGAATGGACATAGATCCAAGAAATAAAAGGTTCACTATTTCACAGCATGATATTCGCATTCTGTGTAACAATACGCACAACCAGTCAAGTTTGAAATGATTTTTTTCATTAAAATTATTCTCAAAAAAACCACAATGAAACAAAAAACACGTCTGGTGTAAAGGCCTTTATTCAAAACAAGTTTCGTTTTTATTTTTACAATAAAAATAAACAAAAGCAAACGGAATTTCCCCTCTGGGGTTCAAGTGCAAGCTGAAAACTTAAAAGTGCACTATGTAATTTGAAAGAGGGGGGGGGGGGGCTGTTACATTTGCAGTGAAGCCAAAACATATTTACATGTAATTTCTTCTATCAACATAAATCATAAACATATAATTTTGAGGCTCCTGGAACCAATCACAAACTGAGAAGGAGAAATCAATTTTATCTAAAAAAAAACAAAAGAAAAACAGTCTTCCTTTACGGCATATACGAATTATTGGATAAAATCGATTTATTGCCCAGTCGTGATACGTGACTCGTTTGGAGTTTCGGTGTGCTTTGTTTGCTGCGCAGCTGTCGGATGATCAGATGAAATTCTGACATGTCAGAAACTTTGATCAGCTGGCCTTCAGCTCTCACACGCTTGAAGCAGAGCCACGAGTCACTTCACCAAAATCAGTTCCTTTGTCCTCACTTTGCCTGTGTGAAGTGAGCAGGTCACACTGTCCCATGTGCTGTCCACCTGTCCATGCGCGATGGTGCCTCTTTTTTGAATGTTTTGGCAAACAGGATGGCACAGATTATTTACACAACACCGCTCTACTTTGTAATCAGCATAGCTAACAAACAAACATCCTTTACTCTTCTTCTTCTTCTATGGTTCTTCTTCCTCTTCTTTGACATTTGCTTCTGTCTTCTACGCTTGGAAATAGAATTTTATTGACAGTGGTCTACAGCTAGAACTGTCCACAGGGGCCGAGTGGACGAACAGTGTGAGCACTCAGGTCGAGGCTTGACCATCAGACCATACAGTGTTTGCCCAACTTAACGTTGGATGAAGTAAAAAAGTTTTGTCTCAAATGGGAGACATCAGGAAACTTCTCTAATGTGTGAACGTCTCTTGCTTCTTCTCAGGTCCTCCAGACATCAAAGGCCGGGCGTCCATCTTTAAAGTTCACCTACGACCAATCAAGCTGGACCCGAACATGGACAAAGATGTCCTTGCCAGGAAGATGGCTGCTGCCACGCCGGGATTCACTGGTAAGTTTGAGCTGTACGTCTCTCCCAGATGGAGACATAAAGATGAAATAAACATTTTAATATGCTCGTACTCTGCATCGACTGAAAGAGAAATTGTGTTCAAATACATTTCCGATCTAACCTAAGTGAACTTTTCAGAGTTCTCTGACCTTTTTTTTGATGGTTGTTTTTGTAAATAATCAGGAGCCGACATCGCTAACGTCTGTAACGAAGCGGCTTTGATCGCTGCCAGACACATGTCGCCGTCCGTCAACGCCAAACACTTTGAACAGGCCATTGACCGCGTCATTGGAGGTCAGTGTTTGGAATTCATGTGTCCATGGATTCACTTTCTCTCTGCATCATTATTAAGTTTCCTTATTTAAAGTCCTTTTATGTTGTAAAATAACAGCAGTGCAAACATCAGTTCTCCTTCATGTTGAAGCCATCAGAGTCTCAGTGCTGCTGTTTGTGTTTGCAGGTCTGGAGAAGAAGACTCAGGTCCTGCAGCCCACAGAGAAGAAGACGGTCGCGTATCACGAGGCCGGTCACGCCATCGTCGGCTGGTTCCTGCAGCACGCCGACCCGCTGCTGAAGGTACAGCTGCTCACACACACACACACACACACGTCTGTGTGTTCACATTTCTGTTCTCAATGAACTGGTTGAAAACTCGAATCATCAGCAGAAACATTTTAATTGAGTAATTATCAGGAAAAAATGCATCAGAATGTGAGATTTTAATTATGTTCATCAAACATTAAAAATACTGAAAATCTCCAAACCATTTGAAAGGAACTGTAAAAAGCCAATGACAAAAATAAAACAAGATAAATACATACATAACAGATAAACATAATGAGCTGTTAAAAATCTAATCAGATTACTCCTTGTTGATCTGTTGATATGATGATTTCATTTTATGCAGTTTCATTTATACCACTCAGGATTTCCCGCTCGGCCCTCGTCTGAAGTTCCGTTGTATTAAACAAATCCACTCTAAACAACCTGATGTATATCTGAGTATCTTAAAACATTACGAATATTAATTTTTTACACTAATGGCAGCGGCTGTGGTTTCTCCTCTCTCTTCTCTAAACCAGCTAGTTGAGACATGCACACACACACACACACACACACACAGTTCCCACAGCCCCGCCCCGCCCCGCCCCGCCCGCCTTGCATCACTGACAAACGCTGCTGTCTCTGCTCTCTTTCACTTTGGAATATGAAGTTTCCATCACAACTGAAACATGAAAGTAAATGAGCCAGTAAACTGTGTTTGATACATGATTTTGTTTTGTTTCCTTCATTTGGACCAAAGTTGCATTGAGTTACATTGTGTTCAGATGCTGTTCAGTAAAAAATGGGTATTTGGCGAAGGTAACTTAATCATTAGTTCAAAGTAATCTTGTAACATGTAGTGTTAGGTGAAAAACTAAAGCAAATAGGCAACATTTGTTCGAAGAAGAAATATGTTTCATATTTTTATTTTCAACATGGATGAGAGCCGCAGACGTACAGCAGCAGAGCGCTCAAAACAAACCGCAGACACAGACGCCGCAAAAGGGTTTGGGCAAAGATTTTAAGTAAAAAGAGATAATAATCAAATATGAATAAGGACCTTTATTTGTTGAGTATATATTTAACAATGTAATGAGAGGTCGGCCTTTCCGTGCTGTTATCTTTCATGAATATGTATTTATCTATTCATTGAATATACAAAAAACGTGCTATATCATGATATGTATCATTATCAGGATATGAGATTTAGGTCTCATAACTCCTTCAATCTGCATGGTTGCATTGAAAGGAAACTGACGACTGAACAGATAAAAAGCTGAAGCTGTCGCTGCTGCCGTCTTCAGCTCAGAAAAGAAGCAAACTGACATTTAAATTCTTGTGTTCAGGTGTCGATCATCCCGCGGGGGAAGGGCCTGGGCTATGCTCAGTACCTGCCCAGAGAGCAGTACCTGTACAGCCGAGAGCAGCTGTTCGACAGGATGTGCATGATGCTGGGAGGCCGCGTGGCCGAGCAAACCTTCTTCGGCAGGATCACCACCGGAGCTCAGGACGACCTGAAGAAGGTCACGCAGTCCGCCTACGCTCAGGTACGCCACGTGCACCTGCTCACTCAGCTGCGCCTGTTTGATTCCTGCCTGTTTCTCCTGCGGTGATGCCCGTCTCTCCCCCCAGGTGGTGCAGTTTGGGATGAGCGAGAAGGTGGGGCAGGTGTCGTTTGACCTGCCCCGGCAGGGTGAGATGGTCATGGAGAAGCCGTACAGCGAAGCCACGGCTGAGCTGATCGACGAGGAGGTCCGTGAGCTGGTGGAGCGAGCGTACCAGAGAACCACGGAGCTCATCGAGGAGAAGAAGGAGCTAGTGGAGCTGGTGAGAGTCTCAGTTAAAATTTCACAGAAGCTGTGAGCCTTCACACAGGGAAAGCACATGTTGTATCTGAGTTTATTTAATTTACCTGAGTTTATTTAATTAGCATATCAACATATTGATGAACATATCAGCAGCAGGCATCAATGCAAATATGCAGGAATCAGAGCAGTTGTTAAATTTGAAAGGTCACAAAAAAGAGAGAGAGGGAAAAAAAGGGCAGGATAAACCCAAGGCCCCTGTGAATGGGCATCAGAAAAGTAGATTATGTACATGACGGGTTTATTTTTGTTTTTTTGTGTAGGTTAAATAGTCGTCACATAAAAAACTATGAGCCAGTAGTTTATTCCATGAATCTGTGCTGCTTACAGACACCATTGGGCTAAACTTAGTCCTATGTCTTTGTATATTACAGTCCCCCATATATAGCGCTCTAGTATTTATTCCTTTTTTTCATTTATTTATTTATTTTTTCTCTGTATGAACTCATTTAATAGTGGTGGGGCAAGCCCATTCAAACCCTGAAAACAAAGCAAACATCCAGGAGTGTTTGGTAACAGTCCAGATCTAAAATGTTAGATTTACCTTTGGATGTTGCAGTAATGAGAATGAACAGATTTTCTGTCTAAAATTTGAGTGTTTTCTTCAAAAGAGACTTGATGGGTTTTAAAGTGCTTGCTGTTGTATAACAGTAAGTTATGTGAGAAAATATGTCTGCATATAAACTTTTGTTGACTCTGAAGTGAGAAAAGGTCTTATGTGACCAAAATTTGACAGATGGAAGTTGACAATATTTGAGATTTTTTTACATGTTCTTTGAATGTTAGATTTGAATCAAAGACAACACCAAGGGACTTAAATTGTTCCACCATATCCAGTCTCTCTCCATTGATTAAAACGGGTGGATGCTCGCCCTCTGCTGGCTGCCAAGAGAAAAACGTGCATAGGTTTTTTTGTTGTTGTTTGTTTGTTTTTTTGTTTTTTGTATAAAGAGGTAGACAGGAGTTTTGAAGCCAGTGTGATACCAGTACAATGGCTGCAGGTAGCATTGCAGCAGATTCTTGCTTTGTTTTTGCGTGTGTAAATTACTGTGTCGTCAGCATTTAATTGCACTTTAATGTTTGGACATACATCTGGCAAGTTATTAATATAGAGGCTGAATAAGGTTGGTCCTAGTATAGAGCCATGTAGGACTCCAGCTGAGCAGGTGCAGTAAGGTGACTGTGAACTTCCTGTCTGTACAGCTTGTCTTCTAAAAATCATCGTGTTCTTATGGTCGTTCGATGCGTTCCTCAGGTGGGGAAGCGTCTCCTGGAGAAGGAGGTCCTGGACAAGGCGGACATGTTGGAGCTGCTTGGCCCGCGGCCGTTCGAGGAGAAGTCGACCTATGAGGAGTTTGTTGAGGGGACGGGGAGCTTCGAGGAGGACACAAGTCTGCCAGAAGGCCTCAAAGACTGGAACCAGGAGCGAGGAGGGGAGGCGGAGGAGACGAGCCCAGCTCAGGACAAGCAGCAGGCCATGTAGAGTCTGAACACTCATACAAGATAAGACAAACGTGGCACATCCCAAAAAAAAAAAAAAAGGAAAAAAAAAAAAGGAAAAAAACGTTTCACAGAGCCGGGGGGGAGTTACACATGAGTAAATTATACACTCAGTTTGCTTTGGTTCCCTCAGGTAAAAAAAATGTAAACACTTAAAATGACAGAATCTGTCACAAATGATCAGAAGTTCTCAGGTTCTTTTAAAACAGTTTTTTTTTTCTTTCAGCAGAGAGGAGGAAGAGCAGGAGTTATTAATTTAAGTAATTTAGGATTATGAATGTATAATTTGAGGGAACATTTGGTCAGAAAGGTCACCAGGCTCTGTAGACTCTGTGGTTACATGTTAATTTAATTTGTCTCACTGAGGCTGCGATCAGGAAGATGCTGCAAATGGCCTTAAACAGGAAATCAGCAAACCTGAGCTGAGTCTAAGTGATGAACATTTACACTGCGTGACTGATTATTCTTTTTATTTATTTGATGCAGAGGGAGGTTTTCCCCCCGCATGGCATTCAGCTCCCTGATAACGAGGCTGAACACAGTGTGAAGAACTTTTTCCTGCCGTCATTGGAAAAGTTTTTAAAAGATATGAATATTTTGAGAATTGATGTGATGTTAATTTTGGTTCTTGCTGCAGTTTGCATTGATTTTATACAAACACATCAGTGCTATTGACTTGTAAATGATTGTAAACATTTTGTGTGATAATTACTCAACAGGAAGCTGCTCCATCCACAGCCCCACTGACTGATGGGAACTGTGATGTTTCAGTTTGATTTAAGGGAAAAATCCACCTTGAACATTGAAACCAAAAGGTCCTTGATGGTTACTTCAGGCATCATTTTCCTGGCTGAATGAATACAGAACAAACTGTTCATTTACGACTGTGACAATAATTGAAATGAGGTTCCAGATTAAAAGTAAAAGCATTCACTTTAGTTACTGACTTCAGATCTAATTTAAACATTTAAAGACACCTTTAAAATCTTTAGGTAAAGGCAGAAATAATACGCGAATTAATTTAATCTCAAATAGTCCAAAGGCTGCAGCTGCTCTGTGACCAATGACTGAAGTTGACTTGTTTGCCAGAAATAAAAAGTACAAATGTATATTCAGTTTTTTTAAGTTTTATTTTTACCAAATAACTGAGCTTTTTTTTTAATACTAGAAAGCAATTTAAAGTTTTGATGAAAGCAATTTTTTCACAAGAAAAATAAAAAAACTTGATTATCAATTTTCGTGACATCTGAACTAATTCTAAGAGTTTTTCAGGTCTTAAATTCACGTAAATTAGTGATTTTATTCTTCGGGACTTTTGGAAACGTTAAAAATAAAATCGCACAAGTCAAAGTTCACATGTAAGAATCTACAAACTGCATATTATCATGTCTGTGCTGAAATCACTGGTGGATCTAGTTGAGAGCAAAAAAACTTAATGACAGAATCTACTGGGGTATTATCTCTCATTAATGTAACGTTATTGTCCAGCAGGTGGCGCCATCACTGCAGACAGAATGTGAAGCTGCTGAGAATCTGTGAACGTGCCGTCTGTTACCGGCGGGAGGGTTCAGCCGACTGATGAGACTTCATTTGAACTTCAGCTGCTTCTCACATTTTAGAAACTAGAAACTAAAGCAACACTGAATTTTTTTTCCTGTTGGTCTCAAACACGTTTATTAGCTGAACCCTCCTGCTCATGAACCATGTGTTAAAATATCTCCTATCGAAGCCCCGCCTTCCTCTGACCTTACATGTCATGATAAACAAGTTGTATACATTTACTTCTGTCATTTTCCTTTTGAAGTAAAACATTTCATTCTAAACGTAAAATGATTTGAATAATAAATGTTCTTTACAGCAAAACCTGAATTTTTAACCTGCTTTTAAACCTGAACTGAACCACCTTCATCGGAGAGACTTGGGAAAATTTGGACCAAACAGGCGAAACTGATAAATCTTCGTGCAGTTCGCTGATTTAAGTTTAAGCTTGTTTGTCTTCATTTGTTTGATGCTTTTTCACTGAAGTCACACTGTAGCCAACAGACAAAATTATGAAATGTGTAATTAGATTAAATTATGAAACCCAGGTTACAAAAAAAAAAATTGTAACAAACTATAAAAAAGATAACGAGCTTCAGTGTTTGAACGTCTCACCTGGCTGCAGCGATGTACAGGTGTATCAGGACACTGTGACATCACTGGTATCAGACGAAACATTAATGTTCATGTTTATTTAGTTTGATCTGAGACAGATTCTTCACAAAGCAAAACAAAGTTTTCTCATCGTGCGTGTTTAATAGAAAATAATTTGCAGTTCAAATCCAAAACGCACCATCAGGTGTTTGCGACCTGATCCGTGCGTAAACGTCACCTGAGCCAGTTTGTACGCGAGGACGCTCCTCTGTTTTCTCTGCGAATTTTACCTGCTGGCAGAAATTTTCAGCATTTGGGTTTTTAAAACGAGAATAAACTAAATGAAGAACAAATGCACAAACATGCAGAAGTGAAAAAGTTTTAGTTTTTTGCTGTTTGTTTTGGATGAAACACTTTCAATCGAACACCATCAGACTTCAGGGGGCAGTCGCAGCGTTTATGGATCTTCATGATAATGAAGCTTGTGCTCGGCTTCGTGACGACAACATTTAGAAAACAGTCAGCTGTGTGCACGGCCTCATAACTCTGAAGAGAAATGCGCGTGTTATTATATGCACATTTGTCTTTGTGTGTTCACACTGGTTCATTCATTCATTCATCTGGTCTCAAGTTGGGTCACGTCTTCATTTCATCTTCTATTCAAGCATGAAACAACGGACGAATCAGATGCATGTGCAGTCTGCAAATGGAAACTATTGTTAATTTAAAAAAAATTAGCACAACAATAAACCAACAAGCTACAAGCTGCTTTCATGAACCATTTAGGGTTTGTGACTGCAAACAAGATGTGGTTTTAGCAGCATGTAAATGTTTTGTAGTGTTTTGTAAACCTGCTGCACACTGAAAATATTCAGCAAAATGCTGTTAAATACAACTGTGATCTCCATAAAAAGTACTAATGTTAAACTCGTGCTAAACTTGACCGTCGCTAAACACTTTTCATTTTTTTCCTTAGAAAAAACAAGAATATTTTATTTAATTTAAAGAAAATTTATTTAAAATTGTTTCATTATCAAACCTCCAGAAAACAAATCTGACATCACTGAAGGTTCAGCTGAAACATCTGCAAGTTTAAATCGTTTCCATCTGTGTTAAAATCTGATTTTATGAATCACACAACCAAACCTGCATGTAAATATTCATGACACCTCTTCATTTATAACTGGTCCTTTAATATTTGTTGTGCCACGTTAATATTCCTGTTGACCTTTGACCTCTTTAAGAGCTGAGAAGTTAATGTCCATTTATTTTCATTCCTATTTTTTAAAATTCTGAATCATTTGAATGTAAAACTCTACTTGTTTACAGTATTTCAGTATCAAAAAGCTACAAAGGTGCTACATTCTTTAAGAGTAATGGCAACATTTCTCCACAAGCTGCGCTGTTTTGTCCATCTGACTCTTGTCTCTCATCCTGTTCAGTTCATCTCAGGAGGCAGAAACGAGACGAATCAGTGGAAAAAAAACAAAAAAATTGAAATAGCCCTTTAGTTTCCTGCAGAGAGCTGAAGCTCGTCTGAGTTGCAGGAAGGAGAATCCTGCTGAGTCCTGCTGTCTCTTGTTGCGAGTGAAAAACAGCCTCTGGCTTCTTTTCCTCTGTTTTCCTGCTTCAATCCTCTCCTCCCCCGGAGCGTCGTGATTGGTTGATTTTTCTACGTCCAGTGGCGGAGGAGCAGAGATACGAGCAGAGAAGCTGAGAAGAGAGAGAGCGACAGGGAGATGGCTGCCGCACCGCCACACTCCTTCGCATTTTCCTATTGGAGAAGTTCAACATACGAATGTTACATTTGTATCATTATTGTAATTCAATTTCATCTTTATCATCAGTTTTCAGTAAAACTGGTATTTTATTAACTGAACAAGAAAATCTACAATAGCTGCAACCGGCGGCCACAAAAGTTACAATCGTCTTTTAGGCATCATATGTTATCTTAAAGTAACACCCCCATCATAAATGGACTTTCTTTTTTTAAAATTATTATTTTATTTTTATTTTTTATTTTCAAACTGTACATCATGGTCACAGAAAGGGATAAAGAGAAGAAATAAAAACTAATGTCTGCAATGATGTCTCCCTCAAGAGTTAGAGATAAACAGCTGATGAATTATGGGGGGGGGGGGCTAAAGTGTAGGGGCGGGGCAAGCCATGACCAATGAAAGTATGTGCGTCTGTGAGTGTGTGTGTGTGTGTGTTTCTTCTAAGTTTGGCCATGTTACATGAATCTGTTTAGAAGTTATGCATGATTTTGTTACAGGCCACTCCCACTGCCACGCCCCCTTTTGGCCAGGTGGCCTGAACACAAGCATACCGTTACAGACACACACGCACACACATGTACACTTGACCTCCATGCCAAATCGCAGCTAAAAGTAACTTTAATTAGTTGAAAGAAGCTCATCAGATTTAACTGATTCTGAGTTTGTGGAGGATCACATTCCAGCAGCTCTTCTTCATCACTGTGTGTTAATTTCTTCCTCCTTCTTGGTAAAATACTTATCAAATTTACAATGAAAACTTAAGAAATGTCTCAGATACCAAGGACTAAAATTGTGTGAAAACGTCTCCAGTTGTTCAGGTAAAATGTAAACGTAATTTTTAACGTAACGTAACTTTAGCGTCAGACGCTGTTACTTTTGACTTTTTCTCTGCCACATGCATCCGTTGGTTTAAAATCTGCACATGTCCGTCTCAGCTTTGAAGCTAAACAGGTTTGTTACAGTTACGGCCGTTGTTACTGGCAGGGTGGAAAGCAACTGAATACATTTACTTAAGTAGCTGAGTACTTCAGTGAGTCCTGACATTTTATGCTACCCTATTGGGAGCTACATTTGAGTGTAAGATATTAGACCTTTCACTTCATTTATTTTTCACTTCATTAATTCAGATTTTTAAAACAAAATGAAAGTTTCAAGAATTTGCTCTAATGTTACAGATTTAGCTAATGAAAGTACATGAAGAAGTTAAAATAAAATTTAAAAAACCATTTATTACAACTGACATGAACACATGAACAAAAACGGTCAAATGATAAATTAAATTTTATTTATTTTTTTAATTCTTAAAGCACATTTGTTGCCAGTACTCTGGTACCTTTACTTTAGTGTACTTTTATACTGTAGTTGTGCCACTTTTACTTCTTCCTGCTGGTTTTCTGTCTGTAAATAAAGGAACTAGTTGTGGATGAATTTGTTTTATTTTCTTTAAATCTACGCTGGGATAAGTCTAAACTTTTCGTTGAACATTTGTTCACTGCTTCACAGCCCAGAATGTTCATAACTTTGTGTGTTTGTAAGTTTGGGCAAACCTGCAGCCTCAGCACTCACCTTTGGGTGGTAGGCATGGCACGACTCGGGGCGCCGCCGCACCTTCTGTGACTTCATTCTGTTGCACTTCACTGTGGCGTTATGTTCACTGAGGTTAAGGAAAACACACAGCTGGCTGCTGAGGATGCTGGCTCAGATTTACTGGAGACTTTTAATATGAATTCAAACACTATACTCGAGTTTCAGTTCCGACACCAAAAATTCTAAAAACAACTTCATCAGACAGGATAGTTGTCAAGTCACGTGACAAATGAGAAAAAGTTTAAAAAACATCTATTGTACAGGAAATAGCAGCAGCAGACATTTTACATGTAATTAAACGGAGTTTGTCCTTAATGAAGTGACTGTGGCTGTTTGCGTCCAGCAGGGGGCACTGTGGGTGCTGTTGTGTGTCGGTCAGTAAGGATATATTTGATCTCTTTGGGCTCCAGCAGGATGGATCCATACTGACGCGAACAGTCGCAGTCGGCCTGAGTCACGACCAGAACCAAGTTACTGTCGGGAATCTGCTGCACCACAAACATCCTGAAACAACACAGACAACAAGTTACACTCATTAATAAACAACACAACAACAACAACAACCTCCTTAACATTTATTTAAACCCTAAACTCAAGAACAACAACTAACGTGCATCAGTCTAGAGTAACTATGCTGAGGACGATCCTCAGCAATTGAATGATCTATTTAAGTGAATACAGAGAGTTAATCTACAGTAATATAGTTTATTTTTGTTTGTTTCTTTGAAATACCATATTTTAGTCAAATAAAACTTGGATTTTTTTCCTTTTTTCTTCATGTTTTCTGACACCAGATTGTAATTTTTCACCTTGAAAAACTGGAAACTGACTGCGCTTCAGTGTTGAAAGTAGATTTCATGCTACTTTAAACTTCAACTTCTCTAAATATCAGTGACAGCTGTTGTGTGTTTTACTCCATAATTTCACAGTTGCAGTTACTTCTCATACTTTCAGATCAAGATTTTACATACTAGGAATTAATTTAGTTTATTAAATTATAATGCATTCTTATGGGAAAAAAAACTATCAAACAGTTTAAAGATGTGTCACAGTAAACTCCACCTTTCCAACATGTTATCACATCTCTAAAAATTTTGTAGTACATGAATAATAAAACACTGACATTATAAATGGTCCTTTTATTTTTTGGTCAAATCGGTATTTTTTTGCTGCAAAACTTTTGTACTTGTACTTCAATGAAACTTGGAATACAGGACTTCTCTTGTTATGGAGTATTTTTTTATGATGTGGTGTAAATACTTTTATTTAAATAAAATATCTAAATACTTTCCTACTACTGAATCAAAGTGTGTGTGTGTGTGTGTGTGTGTGTGTGTGTGTGTGTGTGTGTGTGTGTGTGTGTGTAAGACGTACTTTTGGCAACGACCACACTTGATGAGGCTGTGTGCTTCTCTGACAGATGGGTCGTA
>JAQLOL010000023.1:26290775-26301673 GCA_029783665.1 Naso thynnoides
CACACACACACACACACACACAAACACACACACACACACTTAGTGATAGCCAGTGTCTGTTTTACCTCTCTCTCTCTCTCTCTCTCTCTCTCTCTCTCTCTCTCTCTCTCTCTCTGAAACACACTCACAGGCTCACCCATCCTCAGTCGGCGGGCTCTGTGTGTGTTGAACAGAGCTCTGAAACGATCAGAGCTGAGAGCACAGCGATGTGGATGAAGAGGAGGAGGAAGATGAGCTGTGTTTGATCTGGAATAAAACTTGGGTGCAGCTTCTGGTTAGAAGATGTTTTCAGATTCTGGTTTTGAAAAGGACTCCAGCCTTTGACGCTTTAAGATGACACCACTTTCTGTCCTTGAAGACGAGTCCAGTTTCTGGGCTGCGATTTAGAAAATCCAGAAATCCAGATTTTGTTTGAACACTGAAGAGATTTTGTCCATTTTCATCTTCTTCTCTCAATGCTGCAGATGAAGGAGATGAAAAACAGTTTCTGTCTTCTTTCTCTGTTTGGAGGCTGAAGCAGCATAGCAGATGGTGAGCAATGTGTGTTTGTGTGTTTGTGTGTGTGTGTGTGTGTGGATAGTGAATGTACAGTCATGTGCATGTGCCTTTGAAAGTGAACGCTCTATGTGTGTGTGTGTGCATGTACACAATATGGCCAGAAGTAAGAAGACACTTTTGTGTACTTTTTGGATTGTTATTCCTCCATGAAATCTTAATGTTACAGCATTAGGCTAATGATAACTTTTACTGTTCATCAATTCAGATTATTTTCACTATTAATGACTTAAAACTTGAGCAGCCTGCAGAGCCCTGACCTGAACCCCACCCAACAGCTTTGACACGAACTGGAACCCCGACTGTGAGCCAGAACTTGTCACCAAACATCAGCGCCAGACCTCACTGATGCTTTTGTGACTAAATGGAATCAACGCACTGCAGCAGGTTCAAAAACTGGAGAACAGACAGAAACCAGAGAAGTGACTGACAGCAGCTACAGCAGCATGTTATTAGTTTATAGAGGTGGAATGTTCTGCAGTCCACTTTATTTGGGCCATGTTGTGTGCGAGTGAATATCTGTGCTTTTAATAGAGAGAGACTAAAAGCATGTAGGAGTGAGCTTGTGTGTGTTTGTGTATGTGTTTGTGTTTGTGTGTGTGTGTGTGTGTGTTCCGGCGTGCAGTCTCTCTGTGGTTTCCTTGCTGTCCTGCCTCAGTATGGATGCTGCAGTGTGTTTGTGCTCTCAGCCATTTGGACCAAACGCTCAGATGCCTCGTTCACAGGCTGTTTGGAGAAAAAGTGCAGGCATGGAGGGGGTAGAGAGAGGGGGGGAGGGGGGGTTGGCTGCCTGTCATAGGCCATTAAGCAGCCAGTGGGATGCCACGTTAGAGCCCAGTAAAACCGGAGCGAGGCACTGCAGATGAAGCAGGGAACATCACATCGGCACGACTTCAATGACAAAATCAAACAGCAGAGTCTTAAATTGAGATAATAACCCACCACTCCTCCACATACACAAATATCTGCTTCGCTGCTTTTGTTTTATCATAATATCGACCCACAAACAGGAAATGAGAGGCTGAAAAACTGAACCTGAGGCCGGAGGGCTGACGAGTGAATCCTCGGACCATCGGGAAAACCACAAAAAGGGTCATAAAAACAATCCTGAGGGGATGTTTTGGGGTTGAAGTCATTGATCGCTGCTGTTCTTGTGAGCCACTGAAGCATCTGATCAGAGAGGGGTGGAGCTGAGGTGATGGGACCATGACTTAATGCGATACACAATCATTAACCACAACAAAAAGTCACTTTAGAAAAATTAAAATTAGACAGTGAGAGTCAAACTTTTTTAAAGAAAAAAAAAGAGTGCATTTTTTGCCTTGACCCACTAATGGCAAAAATCCTCCTTTGTCCCCAAATTCAAAAAAGAAAGTATTTTACTTTGTCCTCGTCGATTGAACCAATCATTAAAATGTCACTTTCAAAAAACACATTTTACTTAAGCTGATTGGTTAGCTTGGCCCATCAAATACAGATTCGCTGCAAGACAGCGGTGTTAGTTCTACGATCAGTCGGCGTTGTCACCTGATAACTGTACACAGCCAGCCTTGTGTAAATACTGGAGTAGATTTATTAGACTAAGGCTACTTGGAATTTGTGTTTAGTATTTGCGTCCAGTTGTGGTTTTCTGGGTTAGCTTCCTTTGTGTTAGTGTTAGCTATCGTTAGCGTTAGCAGGGGAGCTGAATGTTTCTGTACTTTTTCTTTCCAGAGTTTTTAGCATTTCTCTCTCTTGGCTTTGATATCTCTCTGTGTCTGCTGTGAATATTTGATTTACAGATTTGATTTTGAGCACATTACAGTACAGTTTGACATGCTAACAGAAAAAAGCACTTTACATAAACTGGAAAATACAGCAGACAAAGTCAGGTGGCAAATTACTTTTATACTAGTTTCCATCCACTGCTAGAAAAGATAATATTTAGACATAATTGGGGGTTTTGGGGGTTAAAATTAAATAACCCACAGTCATGAATATTAAACTTATGCATTAATTACTACAGAATACAAGCTTTGGATAAAAACAGAAAACAGTCTATGTTATAGCTTTCAATTACAAAGAACACCGTTTTTAACGAGTTGTTGGTGATTAATCAAGCAGTCAAGAACTGGGCCTGGTTCACTGCCATCTTGGAGTCTGGACTCCAGTTCTTGTAATACATCCAATAACCAGACACGTCATCCACGGCAACACACAAAAACTCATTCAATTTTAAAAACTCAAACTGGATCAACAGAAAACCCAAGACAGAAAATGTGGCTTCAGTTCCACCAACACAGTTATCTTAAAGCTGCTAACGTAGTAGCTCAGCTAAACATTGTCTCTGGGTTTTGTAGTCTGATAGTTAGCATATGCACAGCAGCTAATGCTAATGTTGACAACTGTCGTGCAAAGGAGAAGCAGATGTGGTCACAATGATGGCGAGCTTAACTTAGTTTTTTAGATAGCAAACAAAGTCACCTGCTCCAAACACATAATTGATCAGATTGATCAGTGATGAAATGATTAATCCAGAGACAGAAAACAACAGAAATTTTACATGAAGCAATAGCTGGTCAAAGTGATTGCTGAACCTCTCCTACCAGCTGCTAAAAGTGTGCTACGCTATAATCTGTTTCTTGCAGCTTCACTGCTTAAGTATCATCTTCTAATTGGGGTTCCTGTGGTAAAAACACTGTACATATGTATATATGTGCAGCACATATTACCACAGGTCTTATGAAAGTCCTTTAAAAGTCATTCTCAGCAGCAGATGTGCAGTGAAGACACAGTAAACACAGAAAACACGAGCACGCTGGATCGAAGCAGTTATTTTGACACCATCTGGACCCCCGAACTGGCGTCTGTCCCGTTAAGGGATTGAAACAACAGTTTTAATCTGTGACCTGCCGCTGCTGTGTGGGTAGCATCTAATCTGGATGATGGTGCTTTTGACAAGCTGTTTCAACAGCTGCTTGCACCCAAGAATCAACTGCTGAGGATAGTGAAGCTATGAACCCAACGCACAGGAAAGATCTGAGATGCTGCTTTGACAAAGAATCTTTGCATGAAAACGACAAAATGTTTCTCTGGCACTGAGCATCAAAAACTGTCAAACTGGAGGTGAACTTCTGCTCATTATATTGAAAATGAACACTTGCTACTTTGGCGTGCATGCAGGTGAACGTGCACAGTGGACTTCAATTTTAAACTAGGAAGTTTGTTCAGCCAATCAGCATGTCTCCAGCAGATTTAAGTGGCATCCAGTTTGGCTCCTCTGCCAACTGCGGTTACCCATAACACCCTTCTCTGTATAACGATGTTCATGTGGAACCTGAACAAGAACATGAAGAACAGTAATTCAGCCTCAGTCTTTTATATTTTGAACAGACTTATCCTATCCTTAACGTATCCTTACTTAATTAATAATCAGGTACATTTTATTCAGGAGGGCTCTAAAATGAACATTCCTTTGTAAGTTTGGCTTATTTTGTTTAATAAAACAAGAAGAAGAACCTATAGAAGCTTCTTGTCCTTGTGCTGCATTTAGAAACCGCAGCGCTTTCACTTAAATGATTACACCAGCATTCAAACTTGCTCACAGTGGCAATGTTTATGTTTAACTCTATAATGTTTACTTTGTTCAGTGTCTTTATTTAGCATGCTAACATTTGCTAATTAGCATAAAAATAAATATTCATTTTAAAACTTCAGGTGCAATCATAATTTAGTGAAATAAAAAGATTAAAATTTAATGCCATAAGACAGAAGTGCAACAGCAACGTAAAAACAGAAATCATGGAAAATCTAATTCCTCACAAATTCCTCACAAATCACCTTTTTTACTGGTGGGACTTTCTGATGTAAAATTTTGCAAATTGTGGACATTTTGCTAACTGTGTCAACTCCCTCCTTTCTTCTTCACCACTCTTAAATATCAGTCAGAGCTAATTAAGCTGACTGGGAAGTAGCTGGGTACCATATAGCCTCTAATAAATCACATGATATTGGAACGGTGCACAGACTGGCGTACTCGCTGATACCAGCATCTTTAGCAGTATCGGAGGCATTTTTCGATACTAGCACTGGTTTCAGTCCAACTCTAAAACAGCTGACACTGATGGCAGATGCTGAGATATTTTACTGAAGAAGTGGTATGACTGACCTGCTGGTGGCGATATAGGTACAAAAAGGGCATCATTAGAGTCATTAGATCCTCTGGAGCAACGTATTTCAAGACAATCCATTCAACAGCTGTTAAGATGTTTAAGTCTGAACAAATGAAGTGGAAAAACAAACTGACTTTCAAATCTGGCTCTGTATCAACACCAGCATCAAAGACTTTAAAACCAGATCCGGGCCTCATCAGCAGGCTGCTAAATGCAGCCATCTTCAAACTTATATTTCATATGGCTCCTTAGACTAGAGCATAGTCTACATCCTAAAATAAAACCAAACAAAACACAGTTTGAGATTCATTAAGTCAAAAGTTCATGATTTTCCTCGACCTGAAAGTTGAAAGTTTGTCTTTTATGGATAAACCTGCAGAGTCGAGTTTGAGTTTTGGTGATTCTGACATCCTCGACCTACACGCAGCAGCCTCTGCGCTCTCTGAGGTGTCCTAAAAAGTCCAAGACGCAAAGTAATGCAGAGAGGACGGCTCGCTCAAAGAGACGAATGGATAAGGTGACTGATAGAGAATAGCAGAAAAGCAGCCAGGAGCAACTTCAGCTCTCGATAACAGGAGAGGACGTACCGACCCCTACATTTACTTTTGTTTTGGTCCCGGGCTCGCAGCTGGAACTGTGTTTGAGTGTGTGTAAGCATGTGATGGTGTGTGTGTGTGTGTGTGTGTGTGTGTGTGTGTGTGTGGAGTGTTTTGATGGTAAAAGCGTCTCAATGAAGATGTCGGAGTGGACTTTGTTTTTATTATTCAGCTCCATCTGTAGGATTTATGTAAGACGCGACCATGTTTTTCTGTAAATCCCTTCTCTTGATTTCACAATGTGTAACATTATTCAGCATCCATCTGTTGTTATAACAATCAGACAGCGAGAGGGATCAGAGGTCATCCTATTCATGAGATACTCCGGGGTCTGATAAAGGCCGCACTCATCTTCTTACGGGCTTCTGCCGACCCGATGTGACTGACAGCTGTCACTCAACGTCTGATCGGAGTTAGTGAGTTTTCTTTCACCGTTTAATGGAATATTAGCCCGCACTGGACCAGATACCAGCCAACAAGTCCTCATACTTTAAGGACAAGAAAGGCTGGTGTCCATGCCGTATGAAATATGTTCCAAGTCTGCTGTTGTCTGAGCATTTTCTGAAGCACAGTCTTGTAATTGTACATGTTTGCAGTTCAGGCTCAGACTTCCTTCTTCTTCATAGTTTTACTTCCTGTTCCTTCATCTCAAAGTCTCTGTATTGTTTGAATGGGTTTTTGGTTAAATACCTGAAATAAGGTTTGTCGTAAAGACAGGCTAAACACAGGCTCCCCGATATCGATCGGGAGCAGCGTCTCATGTCTCTTGGCCACGACACGGCAAGAATTTATGACCCTTTAATCGCCTTATCTGACACAGTGAACATTTCAACACACAAAAACATCTTGTAGTCTGACCTCGGCATAATTTTCTTTTTTAGAAAAGTAAGCATGCTAAATCAAATCAGAAGCTGTACGCTTCAGGGTGGTGACGTTTAAGTCATGTGACCATGATAGAGTTTGTTTATAGCCCAACAATAGCTTTTTGCTTCTGGCGATTTCAGTTACATTTCATCTGTGAAGATTATCACGCTGAACAAAGTGTGAACAAAATCGTCACAGAGCTGATTTTCAAAGATCAAAATCCCATCAGCTTTTTGTTGGCTACAAAAATCTGTCATGTCTTCCCCACTCTACTGACCACAACACGTGAACCTTGGTTGTTTTGCGCTTTCAACCATACAAAGTTGATTTTTTTCTGTTGAGTATAAAGTGTGAAACTGCAGATAAACTGGTCTCTTGATGATTTGAAGTGACGTCAATTTTTCTATAGCAGTCACATTTTTCCCCTCACATCCTTCCCCTCCCTCCCTCCTTCCACTACCTGCATTGTAATTTCTCCTGTTTTGTAATGTCAGTTGTGGCCTGAAGGCACCTTCCTGCCTCACGCAGTCCTCAGCAGAGTGACTGGCATCTTTGTGCCAACTTAACAAAAGAAGGACCTGCAATAAAAGACAACCTTGAGGCAACATTTCTCGGCTCTTTCTAGCCACTATAGACCAGAGAGTGATGGCACTTTTTTCCCTCACTCTGCAGCTTTATCTCATAACCCCCCCATGCATATCTGAGTGACTCTTACTGACAGAGATGTGTCAAACAGAGGAAAAATAGTGAATTAAAAATTAACGAATCATCAAAAAATAAAAGCATGCTGCTTGCTTGCATGTGTGAAACAATGCTGACAATGTGCTCTATCTGCAGCATACAGGAATTGTGAGTGGGTGTTTAGAAAACAGAAGTTGGCATCGACTTTTCCTCCGGTGTTGGCGTTGCTGGATGAAAACACAGTGGATTATTTCACTTCATCAAAGCTTCTTGTGTGTTCTCCGAGCGAGAAAAGCAAAAAATGAAAGGGATTGAGGACGAGCGAAATGCTGTGAATTACAGCACAACGCTGGCCTGTAATGCCAATATACTGTAATTCAGCCCTGCCACAGACTAAGCTGTTGATGTTTTTTAATCAGTGCACACGAAATACTGCACTTAATCTTGTATATTGAGTTGCACTCTTTATGGCAGCTGAGAGGTTTGAGAAACGGGCTCGTGAAGAGAATATCATCCGTTTAAATCCCCGGACCAGATGTAAAGCAAAAACACGGAGTGTAAGCGGGAAGATTTTCCATTTACAAGTGAGATGAATGAAAGTAAAGGCATGTGTAACAGCTGAGAGAGAGCAAAGTAAATCTAAACACGGCTCATAAAGGATTTTCCTTTGCAGTGTTGGAGTGAAATAGAAGGAGCCATTTCTGTTGTCAGGCACTCTGTTCACATTTCATTTCCCATAGACTGAGGTGACTGACAGACGGAGCACCTCAGGGCTCGGACGAACACGAAACTCTCCTGAATATAATCCCAGCATAAACAAAATATTTCTTAAAATAAAAAGCCAAAGACATAAGGCCTGCAGGACTTGATATCAGATGGACAGCCAATTCATGACACTTTGTTTCCATCTTTAGTCTGACAATCCTCCACTCTTTGGATTTTTTTCAAACCTGTAGTTTGGTTTATTTGGTTCCAATACGCAGATGATTGGCAACCCATTTGCATTTTCCCTCTGGCTTCACACAGGCAAATTTTCAAATGAACCGCAATATTTTAACAGAAGCCATGTGGGAGCTGTAAATCATTTCATTGGTCAGAAATCACGTGGGTTGGGCACATGGTTGGGTGGGCAGAGAAAGCGGGACAAGAGAAAGTTTGTCTTTTGGGACAGAGATCCAAAATGGCCTGGCAGAGGTGGCTTTTGATTCTAACCGCAGCCATTGTTTGGGCCAAAATATGGAAACAAAACAGCACATTGGAACGCACGTCAAGGCAACGTATTTCATCGCTCCGTCAGATGAACCATCAGTTCATGTTTGTGTCACAGCAAACTGCTGTTTGTTTGTGAAGTCGTCCTCAGCCCATAATGCACAGCACAGCTGGCTACAGGAGCTGGTTTAGTCCAAAAATGAGCAATTCCTCCTGCAGTTGGAGCAAACGAGGTCGGATCACGTTCATACGAAATAAAACCAAACAAACCAGAGTTCGTTTGTAACCGGACTGAGACCATCTCTTCAAACAAGTCTCGGTCCAACACAAACGAACCGCACTAAAGTGGAAATTGAACCAGAGTTTAATTCAACTGAACTAAACAATACAGGTGTGAAAACCCCTTTAGAGAAGTCAGTGGCGGAGGGGATTTAATTTGACGCAACAGATGCATGAAAGCTCCGCCTGGTGTGTAATGTAATCTGAGTTGGGTGGTGCTTGGTTTGACTCGTCCATTTTCAGTGTCATTGACAAACTTTCCTTGCATACCAGTTTAATGGTAGAAAGGTCTTTGTGACTGAACTGTTGTCCTATTATCAAACAAATCGATGCCAGGGTAAAAAAGTGTGTGCGGGAGTCAGCCACTTTAACTGAATTTAATTTTCTGGGGGACTTTACTCCCTGCACTCCTAAATTAGCAAGAGGTGTGCATGTTGTCCTTAACTTATCTTACACTAAAAAAGCTTGCTTTAAACATTTGAGTCAAATAAGCAAAGCAGGAATGAGCTCTTAAATCATGTTTATCATCTGCTATTTTGGACAAGAAAACTGTTTTGTGTCTTGATGCTAGACTGAAAAGTCAATCCAGAATCCTTTTCTGCGTCAATGTTGAGGAACAGTGATAATATAATTTACAGGAAAACTTTTCAAATGTCCATTAATTCTGAACATAACATAAGGTGAGATAAGGAGAGAATGAACATAACATTCTCACCTTACCTCATGTATTTATTCTTTGTTGTCCCGAATGTTCTCCTCAGGTGGACATTGATGTGAACAACAGCCGGGTGCGAGCCTAAATCTGCAGGAGATTCAATGTGACAGACATGAAGAACCTGGACCAGTGTGGACGAAGTCACCTGGAGAGTCTGGGTGAGTTCTGACAGATGCTTCATTCCTCAAACTATAAAGACTGACAGATGCTTTTAGCTGATAACCTGAATATATCAACTACATTCAGGCTATAGAGTGCAATATGAAATCTGCTTCCATGAAGACTCCACAGGTTAAAACAGCTGTAGCTTATTTTTCTTCAACAAGTTCCTCAGTTGTTGGTGTTGCATTGCTGTTTTGACTTCTTCCTTTCCAATTCCCCAACAAAGTTTGTGTTGAAAAATCTTATCAAAAAGCAATCAGAAAACTTTTTATTTTATTTATTTATTTATTTATTTTTTCATTTTGGAAATGTAGTCCTAAGGCAGAAATTTGACTGATCAAAATACATTTATACAGTCAAAGTAGATTAAAATGTTTATTTTTGTCCTGTGACTTTTGAGTTTTAAGTTAATTTAAATCCTCATGAGCTCAAAGAATCAGGAACAAAACAACATTCAGGCAAACAAAATAGTGTCCCAGTTCAAGAGTCAACAGCATTACAAACTGGGTTGTTGAAGTCCAGTTATTTCTGCATATTGTTTGAATAATGTTGTTGTGTTTGTTTCCCATGTCTTGCAGTCTGTGCAGTCCTGTCCAGTTTGATGTTGGTTCTACTGGGACTGCTGGGCCCGGTCCACGGCTGCCCTGGTGTCTGCACCTGCTATGGTAACACCACTGACTGCTCCGCTGTCGGCCTCCTGTCTCTGACACCTGTCCTAGCATTGCTCAGCCAGGACTCTCTGATCCTCCGTGTACCCCAGAACAACCTCTCCTCTTTGGGCTCGACGGAACTGTCCAACCTCAGCAGCCTGGAGCTTCTGGATCTTTCCCAGAACCAGTTTTCCTCCCTGCAGACTAGAGCTTTCTCTGGCCTGAGCGGACTGCGCTGGCTCAACCTCTCCTCTAACTACCTCGGGGTGCGCCTGGTATCCTCTGACCCTAACAATGGCACTGAAGTCCTCCAGGGATTTAATAGAAGTCAAGGAAATGCTGGTCTAAGCAAAGAGGTTTTCCAGGGGCTGTGGCGGCTACGAGGGCTCGATCTGTCCTCCAACGGCCTCATGTGGCTGCCCAGGGGCCTGCTGGATCCACTCCCGAGACTTGCCTGGCTGTCCTTGGCCAGCAACCGACTGGTGGCCCTCGAGAGAGTCACGTTCGAGCCTCTGGTGGGTCTACAGCAGCTCCAGCTAGCAGGAAATCCCTGGGAGTGTGACTGCAAGCTGAGGGACTTCAAGCACTGGATGGAGTGGTTGATTTACAGGGGTGAGCAGAGCTGTTAGCAGGCCTCTCTAAATCTCAAATGCTGTGAAGCTGATAGTTTGCAAGTTGTCTTACAGTGCTTTAAAGCTGTACGGGAGTGAATCTCTTTGTATTGTGAGTCTGTATTTCAAAAGCTGTCTAATCGAAGCAATTAATCTCCGCTCTGCAGGACGGATGTGTGCTGAGCAAAGACGTCTAAGAATATGATGACCTCCATCTCTCCTCAATCCTCCCGTCTCTCCCCGTTTCTCTCCTAATCCCTCCGTCTCCTTTACCTTTCCCCTCTCTGTTCCTCTCCATCTCTTTTTTTGTTTTCCATCTCCGTCTGTTTTATAGATGGGCAGGTAGATGCAATGCGGTGCAGTCTCCCGGGGGACTTGAAGGGCAGGGACATCCGCAGCGTGCCAGCAGAGATGTTCAGCTATTG
>JAQLOL010000023.1:26312197-26341486 GCA_029783665.1 Naso thynnoides
AGTTTGCACCAAAGATTCACGATGAGACAATAAAGTTGCAGGGAAAGTTGCAGCAGTGTAAACTGATCCGTCTCAGCTCGACGCAAGCCGGCTCACGGCGTCGCCTGAAACTCAGTTTGTCAAGTCGCCAGAGGCCAGTTTTAGGACGTAAGGCACGTCTCTTGTTTCAACAGCCAATCAGCGCGTAGTGATGTCACCTTTCATGAAGAGGCACAGCGTATAGCAGCCAATAGGAACAGGTGCTCTCTAAAGTAACCTGTGATTGGCCAAAAGTTCCTTCACGGTCTGAATACAGAGCAAAGGAGAGGAGCAGAAGTCCAAAGTTCTTCAGATCAGCTGAATTACAACGTGATGACAGAGTATTATGGGATTTTTGCCAAATGACTCCAAAGATAAACTGTCTACTTCAGCTTTAATGAGGTAACAGATTATTAGGTCATCACATCCTGTTTTATTTTTCAACACATTGTCCCATTGTTTGTGTAAACATACGTTTACTAGATTTGACTCTCACCGTTTCCTTCTTCTTGCTGAAGACTGGCATGGCCACTGAGGTCATCAGCAACAGACTCTGAGCTTTGGTGGTGAAGAGCTGAAACAGAAAAACATTATATATATTTATACATATCCTCTTTAAACATAAATGATAATGAAGGAAAACATTTTTTAAGGTTGATATTTAGAACAGACAGCACTGGTGTCTGTCCACACACTGTTTTTAAACAGGAGAACTGATCACGATCTGGCAGTCTTCTCCTCACTGGGACTCCAGCTGTAGAATCAGCTCCCACGACCACTGCAGGCCTCGGACTCTCTTGAAGTTTTTAAATCTAATCTTAAAACCCACTCATTTATTTCAGCCTTTCCCTACAGACAGCCACACTGGTACTTGGGTGTGTTTTTTTATAGATCCCTACTTTTAAAAAAAAGTACTTCCTGAGTCCTACCTTTTGGATATTTAGTCTAACACATAGTGATTAGTGTCGTGTGGTCAGTCGGTGAGGTCCAGCTGTTGTCTGGTGTG
The DNA here is from genome assembly GCA_029783665.1 of Naso thynnoides. Classification (NCBI taxonomy): domain Eukaryota; kingdom Metazoa; phylum Chordata; class Actinopteri; order Acanthuriformes; family Acanthuridae; genus Naso; species Naso thynnoides. Next base: position 26,313,222 of record JAQLOL010000023.1, read on the forward strand.
TTGTCAATTTTTCTTCTAATTTTCTATGTAAAGCTCATTCTTTGTCTAAGTTATATATAAAGCATGTAATATATATTCTATTCTATTCTGTTCTCATCTATACACAAATGTATTGTTTATTGTGACACTCTATGCAGCTTGTGCTGCACTGACGGTGAACTCCAGGTGGTGCTGTAGGGCTGCTGCACGTCTGAGTAATTTTAAAAACACTTCAGAAAAAAACAGAAATCACTACGACCTAAAATACGAGGCCGTCTTCTCAACATGAGACAGGAGCAAATGGAATGTAAATAGATAGTAAAGGATAAATGTGCAAACAAAATTATCTCACTTCTGTACTTTGGTACACAAAGAAACAACTTAACTTAAGATGTTTGTATGAAACATATCCACTTTCAAAACAGAAACAAACGGAATGCACCCAAATGAAAATGTATGGCAAAGAAACTGAAAATAATGGAGCACTTAGCCAAAAACTGAAACCAAATGCGTTTTTTTCCCAATTGCATACATTAAATAAATGTGCTTTAGTCATGCTTTTCAAAAACAGGCAAACGTTTCACCTTGGCATGGATGGTGTTGTAACTTTATTTAAGGAAATGTTTATTTCACAAGGATTTCTAAGTTAACAATGTACCAAACATTTAAGTTACAATCACATGTTTAACAGTCAATGTAAAACACTGAGTTAAAAGAAGCCTGTATTTCATTCGATATTTGATGTGTGAATCACAAGTGCAGAGAATAATTTAGTGGTTAGATGCTCTGAGTTAACTGTTAGGTCTTAGACTTCATTACCCATGATGCTCTATGAGCAAAAGAGAGAGAGCGAGAGAAAGAGAACTTTCTGTTTCCTGTTTACTTCAAACTCACTACGATAGTCTGTTAGAAGTCAAGTTGCATTTCTCAGTCAGTCACAAGCTAAGGTCGTGCGTCTGACTTAAAGACACGCCCTGTGTTAGAATAAGTCACAACAGATGGAGTGGGCGTACTGGGGACTAATGGTATAAGGAACTTTTCTTTTGCTGCTGCTGCTGTCGTCTCTGTCTCGTACTCGACTAGCTTCAGCGCAGCAAGCCGCTCAGCACGCTGCATTTTATGCATTTTAATATAAAAACAAGCGCCCCCCCACTCAAGGCTAGTGGCTGTCATCGATATGGAGACATGTAAACACGTCTACATGTAGATGTACGTGTCTATATCTATGGGTTGCTGTTTGATGGTGTCACCAGAAATGCTTGTTGGGTAAAAATTATTCGGCCTTTTAACTTATTTGGCTGATAATTGACAGAGCTGGGTTTTTGTATTCTGTGCCTGCCTAATTTTTTGGATTCAAGGAAGCAAAATTTAAAGGTCAAGGTACGTTATTGGTCATGTATACAGTGTACAGTGACCTGTGCTCTTTGCATTTAACCCATTCCTGAGGTGTAGCGCCCCACGACTGACTATAGATTCGGAGCCAGTACCTTGGCAAGGGTTAGACTGGAGATAGACCCAACAAACAAACATGTTTTTTGATGGTGGGGGAAACAGGAGCATCCGGAGAAAAAACCTGTGCAAATGCGGAGAGAACATACAAACTCCACATAGAAGAACCCTCCCCAGCCAGGAATCAAACCCGACTTCCTCTTGCTATGAAGCCACAGAGCTAACCACTAAGCCACTGTGCCGCCCATTTATCTTCATCTTTCTTTGTCCTGCTCACATTTTAAATTTCACGTTAAGTGTGAAGTACAAACACCACAAACAATTTCAGCATCATAAGCACATTCAGAGACCTCGAGGGAGTCTGGAGTTCAACAGATGAAGAACCAGCTGTTTATCTAAAACTACCACTTCTTCTTCTTTACCTCTTTGGTGTTTGGAAGCTGCCGGAGCGATGATGGGAAAGACCCAGAGGATCATGGGAGAATGAGCCAAAACACAGGGAAGAAGCAGACAGACAGATGAAGGTGAAGTAGTGATGATGATGATGATGATGATGAAGATGATTTATATGGACTTAAAGGAGAAGTTCACCTCTAATGAAAAAACTTCATATCTGATACAATAAAGGAAGACACTTAAATTAAATCTGCAGAATAAATAATGAATGGCTCCTTTAAGCTCTCTGATTGGCCAACTCGGCTCACCACGGTGTCCATGTAGGCTTCCGTCCAAATGATGTCATGGTCGTGGTTGATGACCATTGGTCGGCTGAGCACGTGTAGGTACTCCATGACATTCTCCTGCACGTCGGCCAGTGTGGAGATGTGTGTGTAGTAACCTGAGATCACACATGCAAAAACAAGTTATAACACAGGCGAACACACACACACACACACACACACACACACACACACACAGAAAGACTGCTGACCTTTGTTGTTGCAGGCGATCCACTTGGTGTTCTGAGCAAAGGTCATCTCTCTGCCAATCAGGTAGGTGAAGACTCGCACCTGAAAGAGAAACACACTTAAAGATTTAGTTGAGTTACAGACACTATTAGTTATGTACAAGGTAAAAAGCAGAATATTACCAGAAAATTTGCAAAAATTGTTTTTGTTTCACAGGACAAAGACCAAAAAGGAGAGTTCATTTCAAGCATCATTTTGCACAGATGACATCAAAGCCAATGTGTATTTTAATTTTTGGGAGTTAAACTGTTGACTTCACTACAGAATGATGCAAAGAGCTGTGAAAACATTTTTCTGTTCAAGAAAATGTATAAGAAACAAATAATCAGATCATATGAGGTTGTAACATAAGGTAGGCCTTTTTGGTTTGTTTTATTTTGCTTTTGTTGCTGTTGTTTTCTTTTCTCAGGGTAGTCGAGCAGAAAATCCGATTGTTAAATATGTAAACTGGCTAATTCCATCTTTTATTTATGCCTGGGAGAGGAGCAGTTACAAAAAGATTTTCTTTCTCCTGCTCCTTTTTGATCATGAAAGTGAAATGTGTTGTGTTTTCCTTGCTGTGTTGCATCATGATCATAACCAAAACAAACAAACAAAAAAACACAGTTTGGCTAAAAGCAGCAGATATGTGATTAGAAAACTGCACAAATTCCTCTTTTTGTTGTGTTGTATCTACCCCTTTGTGAAACTCTAACCGATGAAATATGATAAAATGTGTCATAATGTGTCAAAATGTGTTGAAATGTGTCATAATGTGTCGAAATGTGTTGAAATGTGTGTGTGTTGCTCTTTAGGATCTCAGCCTTGGTTCTCACTCTGCGCTCAGGCCAGTTGAACTCCTCAAAGACGGACTCAAAGTCCTCCATGGCTCCGTCTGTGATCAGCATGATGGCCTGGTTACACATGCTGCCCTGACCGTTGGCCCTCGCCTGCACACGCACACGCACACACACACACACACACACACACACACACAGAGAATACAGAAAACACACATGAAAGTGACTTGACTGAAAATATGAACCATGGTAAGAGGCAGAGACTGTTCAGAGTCCTGTCGGCAGTCCAGGGTTTGAGTCCGGCACACCTGAGTTTTTAAATGAATCATTATACTTAATGTAAGTGCTGAAGGTTTAATAAACAGCAGCAGAGAGCAGGGACGGTCATAAGACCTCTGACACCGCTAGTTCAGAGTGTTAACAGGTTTTTAAAATCACCCACATACAGAAAACACATCACACATCCTGCAGGAGTCCACAACGTAAGTAACCAACGAAACATATTTTATTTTACCAAAGTCGTCACACAGAGCTGTTTTGTTTTATAAGTTTGATTATTTCAGAGTTTATTTTCACTTTGTGCAGTCAGTATTACAGGAGCCTAGTGCTGCTGTGCCATACAAACAAAAGTAGATCAGAATTAGGTTTTAACGTGATAGGCCTATTGTTATAACAACAAATGTTTCAAGTTATAGCGTTAAACTTTTATATTTTTCAAACATGAAACTTATCATTTTAAAATGCAATAATTTATTGTCACAATAATAAACTCACCATGTTTTTGTGATAAGTTTATTGTTATGACGATAAATTATCACGTGATAATGTGATAAGTTTCACATTTTAACAATATAAATAGTATTATGTTATACAATAAGGATTTCATGTTATAGCGTGATAAGTTTATTGTCGTAACTATAAACCTGTCATGTTAAAACATGATTCTGATCCATTTTTATTTTGTTGGCATGATAGCAATATACTGTTTTAGTAGAGGAAACGAACCTCGTTGAGGATTTTGAAGGATTCCTTCATGGCATTTTTGATCTTTGCTTCTCCTTTAACGTGCAGGCTCTCCACCAGCACCTTAAAGTGCTGAAAGACAGACAGACAGAAACACACAAACATGGAGAGATGCTGTTATTATCAAAAGATGTATTATTTGCATATTATTGTCTTTAATACAATGAAGATGTGGTTTTAAAACTTAAATCTGAGGTGAAAACTAATTTTTTTTTGTGGTTCTAAAGTGTAAGTTAAGTTATCAGTGAGAGAGCTGAGAGTGTTCATGTCGATTAGCTGTTTTCATGCCGCTCTCTGATGGGAAATCTTTCTAATACGTAAAGTCGTCCTGGCAGGCAGATGAAGACTCAGACCGAGGCAGCTGTCCCGTCAGGCTCTGAGATCGTCATCTACTGTTTTCTACTTAGAAGCTGTGAATTCAGAACTCATTCACAGCTCGCATATTAATGAAAAAGGCTTGGACTTTTGTTTGATATCTAGTGTCGGTTAAAAAAAAACAAAAAAAAAACACGCTGTCTCATGTTTCCAGGCTGTCATTTCCATAGTTAGCACATATTCGCTTTCAGAGGGCTAACCCAACTTGTATTTAAATATTTTCACCCTGAGCGTCTCAACAAAGTCTGCACAAAATGTGGCAGCTCAATAAAGCAGTGCTTGACTTGGGTGTAAAATAAAACAGCAGGATAGTTGAATATTCATATTGAACAGCCAAGTTTGGACTGACCCAAATCACCGAGACAGCTTTTATTTTTACACTTTAACCAAGTCATGTTTCTAAAGTTAACTCTAAAAATAAGTTTAAACCCTCACACAGCCATTTAGAAAAGTCAAGACTGGATAAAATGTCCCCACATTCCAGAAATGTCCTCACTCTGTCTGTCAGACCAGCCGAACCTTTACATACACACACGTGCGCATGCACGCACACACACACGCCCACACACACACTCACTAACTCACAGGTCCAGGATGACTTACTTTAGTTTCTGATGTCACTAAATGAAGGAGGCCAAGAGGTTAATCTGATGAGGGTATCCCCTGGTGTGTGTGTGTGTGTGTGTGTGTGTGTGTCTGTGTGCGCGTTGGCTGCTAAGATGCCTCGTCAGCACTGTAAGCCTCCAGGAAGCAGATAATGATAATGGTCTTACCTCTCTGTTGTCCAAGTCGGCCTGGACCAGCGTCCCTTTGAAGCACGGCTCCACGTAGCGCACATAGTCTGTGTACTGAACACACGAGGAGACGAGTTCAGTCTGTGGACCAGTGGCAGCACCAGAGCCCTCACACAGTCACAGAAGGGACTCGAACTTCACAGTGCATGTAGTGCAGTGCAAGAATTTTAAATACTCAGGCACTGTACTGCAGAACTTCACTTGAATTACTTAAAGCTTTTTATGCATCATTTGTCTGACAGCTTTAGTTACTTTACAAATTCAATTACAAAGAATTCTGCACATGAGACATTTGAAGAGTTTTCAGGGTTTTGTCATAAATTAGAAACAACAGCAGTTGGTGCTGAGGTTAGTAAAGTAAAGAACAAAGCACAAGTACAGTCACTGGAAACTATTTTGACAACAGATGAAGTCAGTCTTCATTTAAAAACATTTTATGGTTTCAGCTTCTTGAATCGCAACATTTGCTGGTTTTCCTTTCAGTTATTTTAATGGATGATTGATCAATTCAAGGCTGATATGGACGGAGATGAGTTTTGCACCTCTTGTTTCATGCACAAGCAGTTCAAATGTTTGAGCGACTGAGCAGAAGGTTTGAACTTTTGTGATAAATGTGCTTTGGGTGATTGAAAGTTGTGAGTCAGCACTGTGAAGAAACGGAAAACATCGTCCTTTGTGCAGTCATCAGCTCCGTCTGTGTCAATGACTCATCTGAGGAGACCCACGAGGGCACAAAGGCAACATGGAGGGAAGGTGCCCCTTCTTCCAGCCGGGTAAAAAACAGGGATTCTGCCTTAAAACGTGGCAGAGAAACGACTGCACAAAGGCCGCTGTCCGTTTTCGTCTATTTGAATGTGTGTGTGTGTGTTTGTGTGTGTGTGTGGTTCTCTGATTCTCTCACAGCGATGACATTGACAAAGTCGTTCTCTCCCAGCGTATCCAGGATGGTGTTGATGGTGTGTTTGGCGATGGTCATCTTCAACCCCTTCATGCTGCCGCTGATGTCCACCATGATGATGATGTCTTTGGGCGACGTGGCTGCCTGGATGTACCTGAACATGAGACGACACGAGTCACACGCTGAACATCCATCCATAGAGCAGCACAACATTGATTAATGTTAATTAATAATCAAAGAGTTAGAAGTTACAGCAAGTAGCGGATTTTCATTGAGAATTCTCTGAACTTTTAACAAAATTTACCTTTTTTAAAATGAAACTTGTCACTTTTCATCACAGTGGTGTTGTCGCAGGTTGTTGACAATCAACCAATCGCACGCTTCCTTCACTATGATAAATACTGTCACTAATAGCTTTGAGAAAGCACATTTCATACGCTTTTATTCCTGATAGTCTGTTGCTGACTTCTGGGCTAACAGCGTCAGAGACTGAGTGACGAAGTCAGCAAACGTGGCAAAATATAACGAGATTCAAACTTTAACACTCACAGATTTTTATCTGTATAACAATGAAACAAACAGATCCCATGATCCCACACTGCTTCACAACAACATCTTTGTTTTCATTGTTTTATTGGAGAAAATTTGTGTGTTTCGTATTTTTAAACAACCTCGGTGTCACAGTTTCTCCCAGCAGATGCATGCAGCGGCTTTTCCAGCTCAGCTGCAGTAACACAGCATGACGAGGCAATCAGGGACATATGCAGCTCTCTGGTATTATTCAGAAATGCATGAACAGTCACATATGGTGCCATGTGGGCTGCAGTGACCCAGCTAAGGAGCAGCTTATCGTCTTTTCCAGAGGATCAGGGACGGCTGGCCGCTGCTCAGCCAACACACAGCCAGCAGGACGACCGCCTCACACCGACACAAACACAAACGTCTTACATGTCGGGGATGTCCTCCATTTTTGTATTCTACTCATTTCTGTTTTTCTGTGGTAAATATAAGGGTGGAGCAAGACAAAGACTCAACCACACAGTATCCCTGACTTAAACAGATAAGAGTACTGTCTACTCTTGTTTTTCCTTACAGATGTGTCGACTCATTTGTGATCTTCATTTAGCTCACACATCATCCAAAGTGACCCAAAACAAGAATCATGAAAGCACATAAAATGGGTGTTTTCAGTCTGCGATGGAAGATTTGGAGATTTTTCTGCTGTCAGTGAGAAGTTTCCTCCACCACGTTGAGTCGGGAAAGTAAACATTTGGGGTTTTGTGACACATTTTGAGGCTGCAGTTTGTAATTTGTGGATTTATTGAACACTGTTCCCTTTACAAATGCAGTTTTCCTGCAGATGACTTCATGATTTTAATGCATTTTCTATGCATTGGTGGCTGTCAATTTTAATAAAGAATGACACTTGATAAAAAACAGAAAAACAAAAACAAATCCTTGAGACTCCACAAGAGAAAGTTGTACGTATCATATTACTGTCAGACTTCAGTACTGGCCTCACTCACTGGCCCTCTTTTGCACAATTATGGTCCTCTAAGTCCATGACTGCATGACAATGTATAATTTTGTTTACCGCTTAAATCACAGACTGTGTGACCTGCACACCCATGGCACTCAGCAGAAATACTTCATAATGGGGAAAAGGGAAAAGCTTAAATATATCAATCTGAGTGTAAAGAGCAGAGGACCACAGGTGTGGAATGACCCAGATGACAATAATTAATGTCACGATCTGTTATCATCTTTGAAAAGCCCCCAAAATCAGACACTCCTGTTGAAATATGTTCAGGTCACATGGTGCAATTTGAAGTCAGCCTGTTCCCTGTGTGCAGCCTTGAACACAGCTCTCTTACTCTGCCTCACTCTTTCAGCGGTAATCACATACACCTGCTGCTCTGCTCTGCTCTGCTCATCACTGACTGTCAATTGTCCCTTTGCTAAGCCACGCCCCCCTTAGTTACTGTTGCTATGTCTGTCAAGCTTTCGGAGCTAGCATGGAGCTCACACTGCACTCCCTGGAGAAATATAGTTAAATTTTTGGAAAAAGAAAAAAGTGATTTCAGACAGAAGCAGACAGACGGTCTGCAATAAGCCTTTGAATGATAAAAACAAGGAGTCACAACAGACTCAGCAGTGGAAACAGGTCAGAGATATGAGTATAAAGCTACATGCTAAAACCTACAGATCACAGCGTAGCAGCTTCAACTTGTGTTTCACCTCATTCATAAAACAAACAAGAACTCTCATAACAATTTAGGACCAGTTTAGGACATGAGGAGGACACGTCTCTTTGCATATTAGAGCGAGTGTGAACCCTTGTGAATCTGAATATCTCTTAAGAATACGGAGCTTAAGTATTACAAACATTTTGGAAGTTCTGAAATCGGCCGAGTAATGCCTTCAAAAACTATGTAAATGCGATTTCATATTCCCATGTGCTCAAATTGAAAGAAAATTTACATGTTCTACAAATACCACGATGCACTGCCCGGGCAGCGGCAGCCTCTTCTAACTCCACATGCTTCAAGTCCTCTGCACTGCATTCAAGCTCAAACAGGTAGCTGCACATGTTGTACATGTTGGATTCCACCAGAGATTCCATCACTGCAGAGTCGAAATCCTCCTCCTCCACATAGACACGATCAGCTTCTTCTGCCATGGTCTTGTTTGTATCTAAGTAACGTTAGCGTCAGGGCAGTGAGAAAGGCAATGCACGGGGGGCAAGATGGCGGACTTTTGTTGTGTTCCGAGCAGAGAAGCGCTGCTCCTCTTTAAATGCGGAAGTATCCACTTATAATCTTGCAAGCAGATAGACCAGCCGCACTTTGACGTGTTTGACATCAAATGTGTCGAAGTGCAGGTGGATTTCCAAAGAACAACCCAGACGAAAGGAAGGATTTTTGATTTTTTGGTCTAATATGTTTCTAGTTCATAGTAGATCGACCTCCAAATAGGGTCTAAAATCCAAAAACATTCACTTACGTTTTAACTTTAAAAAGTGACGTTGGGCTGTTTGGTCAAGTTTGAGTTTGGGTTAAACGCTGCAAACTGCTGAAAGCTGCTATTTCCAGACTGCAGTCATAGACTTTAGCTTAGCTGGCCAGGCTTGTTAACAATCTTAAAAGCTATAATTAACTCAAATTAACCATATATTATGACCTAATAACAACGTGACATGGCTTCAGTGTTTATTGAAGGGTTAATGAAGCAGACGTAACATTAGCTGAGTTTGTTAAACTGTGAGGGGTTCAACAGGGAATGAAGACGCCCGCACAGTTTTGCCCAGAGCATTACATTACACCTTTCAGTGAGTCATTTTAGACGGTAAAGAACGTAAATCTTCTTCGAAACCTCACAGCATTAACGAGCATAACTTTATAAAGTGACCCAGACACAACATTTAACCACGACGAGCTCGAAATCCACAGATCAAGCCTGAAAATGACCAAAATCTGAAAAGATTGCATGAGCTCCTTTGGAGCATAGCCATATATTTGTCAGATCCCGGTCAGAGCTGGCAGATGCTACGCTCTGATCGGCCTGTTTGCGTTTGAGCGTGGCGCTTAGCAAAGGGTCAGCTGTCTCACATCTAGTCTCACCACTTCATAAGCCTCTGCCCTTCAGTCCTCCCTTGCCAGTTCGTCATTTTGCTTCTATGTAAGACCTACCAGCACCCTACCTTGGATTGATCACCTGTCATTCAAAAGATCAAAAACTTGACGTCCACTTTGCTGAAACTCAAACTGCTTTAATGCTGTTGGAAGCTGAACTACAAACGGACCGAACGTCCTGTTTCCGGCTCTTCTGGTATGTTGACATTTTTGTCAACACATCTGTCTCAGTGTTTACAGGTGAGCAGACAAGTGCTGAATGTAATTTATATTTGTGATCAAATCTAATTTAATGGATTCTTGTGTTCCAGAGTAGGAGGATCAGAATGGATCCTGCACACCATCAGTATCAGTCTGGTAACAATTCATCCACTGATTGGTGAGATTTTTCCCTCTGGATCAAAGTGAACAAACTGACCGTTTACATATGACAACGTGTCGACTGGACTCACCAGTTTCTGTTCCTGCAGTCAAAAGCTGCAACACCGTTCGAGTCTGGAGTCCATTTAATACCTGAGAGAGAAACATCGAGTCAGTTCACAGCTTTCCAGTCTGACACTGAAAAAACTGACTACAGTCAACCAGGACACACAAATGTACAAACACATACACACACACACACACACACACACACACACACACACAGCATTCAGCTGAAAATTTCAACACATCACGCTGCAGGAAAAATAAGCAAAAATAAACTGCATATTTAGCTTTTTTGTGTAATTTCTTAGATTCAGATTTTCTTCTGAATTATGACGAAAAACGCTCACAGTGACCTTCGACCTTTGACCAAAAAATTCCCTCCATATTTTCCTGAGTGATAGTGTTCACGAAGAGTGGTGGGAAAAAATATCAATATGGCAATATTTCGTCGTCCTGACTCTTGAGATATAACTTCTGAATCCTGGCACCAAATATTTTAATTAAAGTAAAGCGTCACTGTAAACAGATTTTCCTGCCAATTTTGTCACCAGTGTCATTACCTCAGGTCTCCTCATGGTGGCGCTGATGGCGTTCAGAAGGTGCCGGACAGCCATGGAAAGAATCTTACGTTAAAAGATGCACCAGCCGCTTTCTAGCCTAAAGTCTCAATCCACTTTGGCTTTTACATCAATGGCACAAACTAATTTTTTCTGTCATGTATGTAATGTATACATTTTATATTATTCGGTCAGACAGATGTAATGATAATTATAATTGTCTTGCAATTATGTTATAAACAATTATAAGCACTGATCATCGCAGAATCGCTGATGTATCGTATCGCACCGTGAGTTCCTCTGTGATTCCCACCCCTATTCATGAGAATGGGACGCACAGATGGATGGACTGACATCCAGGAAATATTAAATAAAGCAAATTAAATACATTTATTTTTTGCTTTTGACCTCTAGTTTTTGAACATGTGATTTTAAAAAACGTACTGCTGTAGCAGACAACGAGAAAACACTGACTGTAACTCATTTGGTCATAAAACTGTACATTTGTAATCCAAAGTAGACTTTTGGCTCAAAGATTCCTGTTTAACTCACCAGGGTAGATTCTGAAGAAGCCAGTGGAGCTGCCAAAGTACTGCCAGGTGAGCGTCGGATCTTTCTGGAAGTTACTGATGAAGACGTCATTTAACGCCTCTGAGTTGTAGATGGCGTTCAGGATGTTGGGATCTGCACACAGCGAGAGCTTGAGTCAGAGCTGTGGGAGTTAGTCTTAAAGTATTTACCGTGAAAAACAAAGGGGCTTTGTTGTTGTTGTATTTGTTGTTTGCTGATGCACGCTGTGACCTCTGACCTTTGTTGTAGACGTTGGTGGGAACTTGGATGTCGCTCTGCTGCGTGTTCACCAGCATGTTGTTGAAGTGTTCGTTCTCCTCCAGTGGAAACTCTCCGCCCAGCTCCACGTTGTTTCCGTCCTCGTCCACTGTGTTGATCAACATGGAGTTGTAGTAATCAAACTGACAGGAGACAGGAAGAGGACATCCTTTCAGAATAAGATGCTGACTTTAAGAGTAAAAAGAGAGCGGCTTGAGTTTTAATGATAAATCTTGACAGACGAGCTAAAATTGGTGGCGATAAACCACCAGAAATACTGTGATGATGAGGATATTCACGACCATATACGATGTTCGACAGCATTATTATGACAACCGGCAAAGTCCTGAGAGCTGGAGCTCGTTGCTGACGTCACTGCTAGCTTAAAACAACGGAGGAGCATGTGCACTTAGACAATCTGTGAAAAAACACAGTAAACACTCGTTTTAAAAGACGTGAAACTCGCCGAATGTTTAGTGGTGTGTCCTCTCATGTACCGATTCAAAACACAAAGCTAAACACGGACATATAACACAGAAATGGCTGTTTGTTTCATGAAGCAGCTGAGAGAGCTGCTTTTGGGTTATACATATATCCGTGTTTAGCTTCGTGTTTTAGTGTCGGTGCATGAGAGGACACCACTAAACATTTTCATGTCTTTAAAATGAGTGTTTTTCACATGCTCCTCCCTTGTTTTTAGCTAGTGATGACGTCAGGAGCTCGCTCCAGCTCTTAGGACTGCACAGGTTGTCATAATAATGATGTAAAACATTGTATATGTTTGTAAATATAATTATCATAAGGCTTAATGTGCAAAAAAACAAACTTCTCCTTTAATATAATTTAAATTAGACAAAATAAAGCTAAATAAAGGAAATTAAATAAAGCATTTTAAATGATTAAAAGAAAGAACATTTTAATTGTTTTGAAGAGTCAACACATTCCTCTCATGTTTTCTTCCTTCCCGTGTTGTTTCTTTGCTGCAGCATCGACCCAGTTTCCTCGTAGGATCAGTGAACTAAATTCAGGTGTCAGCTGAAGCTTTAAAGCTTCAATCTGCTGCAGCGTCCACTGCTGACAGTTACCTCTGCTCTACACTCTGTTAGCATGCTGACGTTAGCATTCGGCTGAGCCAAAGCACACCTGATGCCCACAAATCAGTCCAATTAAACTGCTCATGGATTATCCAACTTCTGCAGGTTACATTTCTCTGTAGGTTTCAGTCAGCAGGTTTCAACATGAACAGCTGGAGTCGTCCTTCACAAATGAGCTGGTTAGTTATCAGGACGGAACGAGTGCTCACCTCTAAAGTGGCGTTGAATTCATGGTACAGATCGGCATCCTCTGCAGACTCGGCTAACCTCTGAGACAAGAAGCAGAAGAAAGACAGAAAACAGAAGTTTGAGTTCCACTGAGAGGAATGAAGAATAAACCACAAAACCATGAGAAGGAGAATCTGTCTGTGAGGACTGTTTACATCTTTCAATGCAGAGGTTCAGAGAGGAGCACAAAGGAGCTAAAACTACACAACCGAGCGGCATAATGGGAAATGTAGGCTGCAGTGTTAAAAGTCAGGAACCTTCTTTAGTTTAATCTTTCCTTTTTTAATCTTCCTGCTTCATGAAAGTGAGACTTTTTGATGGATTTATTATTTGCCACTGATAAACTTCGCTGGTTGTTAAGGTGGAAGAAAACTCTGTGAGCTCACCTTCACTGACTTCATCTTACTTCCCAACATTCTCTCGATTTCGTCAGAATAATCCTTCACCAAGTCATCTCCGTTCAGCTCCACGATCTTTACAATGGACTCGACATCCTTCAGTTTCTGAGAACAAACAAACAGATTTTAAAAAGACTCAAGGCCCCAGAACTTTTCCAAACTGGGAAAAAATAAACAAATAAAGTGAGGCACTGGAGACGGATTGTAATGTTGTTGTGTGACTTCCTCCACGGAAGACCTGACGTCATTCACACATTTGTCCCTCCAGTGTGTCTGTTGTTGCTCGCTGAACTTTTCCATAACTAGAATCACTATGGGCGCATCCTCACCTGGCCCAGCTGTCCCCTCTCCCCCGCTGCCCTGCACTCACAGTGCTCCAACCACACCTGAGCACGCTTGAGTTACCTGCTCTATTTTTTAAAATTTATTTATTTTACCTTTATTTAACCGAATGAGTCAATTGAGAACCAGTTCTCATTTACAGCGACGACCTGGCCAACAGGCTGCAACAGGAAGCGAGATGGTACAAAACAAAAACTTCAAAATTCTTCAAATTTAAAACCTCACAGTATCTACATTATATACAGCAGCACTGTTACTGGAAAAGCAGTTAGGAACAGGTGCACCGGTTACAGACTACTGTATGTTGCAAATTCTTGAAGGAGGAAAATGAAATGTGCGTGCTGAGTTTCAGGTTCCAGTCACTGGAGGCAGCAAAACCAGAATGAGAGATGACCAAAAGAGGTGTGAGCTTCTGGGATGACCAAATAATGAAATTGCTATAGTGTAAGTTACGATTACTGTTAGAGATGCTGAGTGGTGAGTGGAGATATGAGGGGGTTTAGCCAATGATGGTCTTATAAATGAACTGATATCGGTGGATCGATCTGCGTGAATGGAGTGATGGCCAGTTGACAAGAGAATCTATGGAGAGAGACCCGTATTTTCAAAAGATGAAACGTCATTTTTTTCTTCTTGTGATGACATTGTTCCGGTGTCAGCAATCAAGAAAGACAGTCGCAGATTTCCACTGGTCTTTATCTGTATTTTGTTTGCTGTTGTCTGCTTGAATTTAAGGTGGCTCCTCCACAAACAGTCACAGCGATGTTGGCGCTCCATGCTTGTGCTCGAGCATATGCATCCCAACCGTGCAGAAGCCCACCTCTTCCAACTGCACGGGGCCAACAAAGTGTGTCGTGCTTAAGCTGGGCCCCGATTTGCCTTGTCGCAACAATTTGTCCAAATACTCCTCAAGTTTGTGGTGCCAGTACAATTATTTTACTGCTTCCGATCGAGGCGGAGCCTCCCCGATCTTGATTCATAAAAATCAAACGTGTTCGATATTTTTTAAATTCCAGGTCGAGCTGCGTCTGACGGAATACCTGCAATAGCCAATGAAAGTGAGCAGACTGGGAGGTGTCACTAACCGGATGTTGCACACTTAGTTACCAACATGGCAACGAACCTTAACAAAACTGTGCCCGGAGCCAAGTGAAATACTAAAAATGAAGACCAGCCCATAGAATTATGGCACCAATGCAGGTGCCGTCTCATGCAAGACAAACCACAAAAGGACTGACAAGGACAGAAGCTCCAGCGGTGTTACAGGTGTGTGAATGGGCTAATGCGAACAAAGTAGCAGCAACTTCCAGTATCAGCTGTTGTGTCACTGTTATTATTTGTGTGAGATGACGCGTCTGTGCAATCGCCACTGAGAAATCGTTACTACAAACAGCACATGTGAGGTGTCATGTTCTGGACAAATCGTACAGTGCATTCAAAGGTTTGTAATGTTAAAAAATCAGTTGAAAATGTCCATATGTCTGTGGTCTCCTACGTTTTTAAAATCGGTTTTGATTTGATAATTGTCTAGTGTGTAGCCAGCATCAGTCAAACAAAGTGGACTTTGGGGGTCGAACGTGCTTTGGCACAGTACGGACTGCCTGGTGTGAGTGCACCCGTAAACACAAATTAAAGAATCTCACTCTGAGGTTTCAGTTTTGACCCTTTAGGAGCCTTTAGGATTGTTTTATTTTATTTTCTTCTTGTTGCTGTTTGTTGTTGTATCGTTGGTATTGTTGGCATCATTACTGTCCATCGTTTCATTTTCAGAGTCATTCCACTGATCTGATCTTTTTTTGTGTTTCTTATTTAATTGTTTTAACGGGTTCTGTCTGATTAATTGTTGTTGTTCCATTGTTCTTGTGCTTGTGTGGACCAAAGGATCACAGACCACTTTGTGCGTACACATAAAAAATGAAGATATTAGTAAAAAAAATAGAAACTCATTGTTTGTGTCATCGTTATGAAACTAATTTGCCGGCATTTCTTCTTTTATCTTTCTCAGTCCAGGTGGTGATAGCGAGGTGAGCGGCTTGCGGGATGTCCTCACACAGAAACAGGTGAATCAGGTGAAACAGTGAAACAGATGTAATGCTGTTGGCAGGGTGGTCTGTCGTGAACAGAGTTTGTTTTTCTGTGTGTGTTTCTGCTGCTGCAGCGAGGCTCGGTGAGGTAATCATGTTACTTTCTCTGGATCAAGATGCAGGAGGTGGATCAGCCTGCTGAGAGCGAGGAGACTCGGCCCGGTTTGTTTATTTATAGTGTAAATCACCCGGTTAAGTCCGTCACTAATTCCAATTATTTCAAGCAACTCACTCACTGTGGCGAAAACATAAGCAGAGCTAAACTTTTTGTGACCCCACAGTGGACATTTAGAGTTTCTGACCATCAATTTATCCAAAAACACCTGAGACAAACAACTGCCTGATGGCAGCAGAGCATCCAAAGATAACATAACAACAAGTTATGATAGTGTGTGACATGTTGTTGTGTTGTTTGTTACGTTTGTGAGTGCAGACAAACTGCCGCCTGCAGTGATAAATCTAAATCTGACAGATAAATGGATGAATGTCTAAAATCAGAACGGGCACAAATCCTGACGCAGGGGAAGAGAGTGCTCGCTCCTCAATCTGCGCATTACCATGATCCCTGCGTGTGTGTGTGTGTGTGTGTGTGTGTGTAAGTGTGGGTTACTGCTGCCTGACAAACACACATTATTACACGGACACAGACAGACGCTATCATACACTCACAAACACAAACAAATACACATAAGCCTCTCTTTTTCTCCAGTCCAGTGACCTTTGGACCAGTTTGTGGTTCAGCTTCACTTCATTTGTTTTATTTCTATTTTTTATTTTTAGAAAACGTCTAACTATGCTGTCAAAGTGACTCTAATCCAAAACAAACTGTCATCCTGCTTATATACTTAAAAGACAACTTTCACCTGAAAAATTTAGTTTTTAAACACTAGAAATGCAGGTTGACTTGTACAACTGCACAATTTCCAACAAAGCCAATAGATGAATTGTCAGACTATGTCACACTAACATCACATGGCATCAGCTGCGCTTGGTGGCTGTAAAAAGAGCTGTGAGTGGTAAACGAGTTGTTTTGCAGCAAGATGCCAGAATCGCAAAACTGTTTGTATTGTTTTTTTGTTTTTTTAAATGACCTTCAGTTTTACAGAATACCATCAAATCAGGCGTCTTTGGTTGAAAACCTTCAGAAGAGATGATCTGAACGATCACCTAATTAAAAATGCCCGACGTTGCAGCCCTCTTTTATCAGATGAGTAAACATGTAATCAGCCAGTCTGTTGTGATATGTGAACAGGTTAAAACTTAAATCTAACCGTATACCATAGAAGTTCATAGAAGTTCAGTAGCCGTCTTCATGTCTTTTGGCTTTCTGTTAAGTATAGCCTGGGCCCAGACCAGAGACTCCACCCACTTCCCTGAGGGGATTTGATTCTCTTGATCTAACATTGTGCTTTGAAACTGTGGTTCTCCTGCTTAGAGGCGATTATCCAAAGAGCGCCGGGATGAAGCTGTCTGTCGAGAAATATCCAACATTTCAACTGACAAAGCCACGTTACAGGACCAAAAACAGTGATGTGGATTTATGAGGTGTCTTTGATAAGAGTCTGAAAAAATGCTGAATTTATACGTGAAAAAGTATCCGCGACACTGACGCTCCTGCGTTCCAGCTCCTGCCGTGGCGGTGGAGGGGTCAGACAGTCTGTCCCCATCTGTCGTCAGCAGTAAGACGCAGGAAGTGCTGCTCTAGGTCCGGCTGTCTGCTCATGGTGGTAATGTGATTTCAAGTGGAAAACTTTTATTTCATTCTTTCCATGTTGCCTGGTAGGTCAGAGCTTCAATCACAACACAATACAACAACATCTATGTGATTTTTAACAGCTTGTGGAGACGTTTTTGGATTTCGGTCGTCTCACTTAGGAAGACATCTCTCCACACACAGTCTACAGCAGGCGAAACGCCCCCTGGCAACATAATCAACATTCGCTTGGATTAAATTTGAAAAGGCAACACCCAATCAGGAAGGGTTAGGGGAAATTTAATCCACTCCCTCTGATATCGCTCAAAGTGGAAGCAATGCCAGACCAAGAGAATCAAATCCACTCAGTGGAGTGGGCGGAGTCTCTGGTCTGAGCCCAGGCTAATATAAGTGGTCTGTAGAGTCTAATTTAGAGAAAATGTCTCATGATCCCAAACTTGAACAGCAAAAAGTTACATTTGTCTTTTTGTCTGCAGCCTTTCGTCTGTTCAGAAAGATGCAGCTTCAGCGTGAGTCGCTCTTTTCTAGACGATAAGAAATCAAACTCTGAATGAAACAAGTTCATATCTCCTCCATGACCGATGCTGACTGACGGTTTGACAACTTTTCACGGAGAAAAATAAACCGCTGAAAGGAACTTTCATGAAAGTAGTATTAAAATGAGATCAGCTGAAGTTTCCAGACATGTAAATCTCATTTTTCAATGTTTTTCACATAGAATCAGAGCAGAATTAGTTTAGTAAGATTGGTAAGGACGATGGCTCCAGTTACTACAATACCCATGAGCCTTGGCTGCAAATGTTTCACAGACAAATGATGAAGTATGTGTCTAAACTGACCCAGAACCAGCAAGTACATTTATTCAAGCTGCAGAGTTGTTATTTATTTAAACCTCGGATATCCTCAACTTCAGCTTGCCGTTAGCAGTGCACAGAGGGGATGTTTGTTACTGAAATGCACCATGGGAGTTGAAGCTGACTTTTCTTCTCCTGTTTAAATGTCAACAGGCTTTATGTTCATATTTTGTACTGATGATGATTGATGAGGCTTCATGAAGCTCAATCTGACATCATTTTTCACTTTAGAAACCTGAGAAACTCAAAAATTTGATCCTCTACTAAACTAAAATTGTACTGTCTGAGTCTTCTGCCTTCACTCCGACATCATGCACTCCGTGAATTTATGCTTTCACCGTACAAATCAGGTTCACTGACTGTTTGACTCGATTTACCTTCTGCAGCAGCAGAGAGCCGGAGTATTTGGTGGTGGAGTCTCGCAGCTCAACAGAGAACACAGACGCCCACTCCTGCACCCTGAAACACAGACGAACAGCAAAATACAACATGAAGGATGAAATACAAGAAAACAACATCAAAACAAAAACACGTAGAGGCAGTAAGTTCATCTGGCTACATGTGCAGCGGACGGTTCTAAATTCATCACACTGAGTTTGTGCCAAATGTCTTTTTCTTTTACTTGAAGCTTCTGTTGAGGACCTCAGTGAAGATTTGAACATCAGTCGTCATATTTTATAAAACTCGACAGAAAACCAACATAAAGTGCATGTAAATGGTGTTTTTGTTGGATGTGCTGCTGTGGTGACGCAGTGCTGCAGCGGTGGGTTACAGCAGAAAAAGGCTGTGATGAAAGAGATTTAGATAATCTGCCCTTCATGTGGGTCACAGCAGAGAGCTGCAGGTGTCTGCTCAGCACAAACGCACAATAACACAGATATAAAAACAACACACACACACACACACACGAAAGGGCTCTGAATGACATGCTGAGTCAGAGGGAACTGACAGCAACACAAGTTTGAGTTTTAATTTGTCTTTAAAATAATAAAAACAAGCATGAATTCACAACAGCTGTGACCAGCAGGAAGAATGCCGTTACTTGTTTGAACGTTTAATCTTTCCTTTACGGCATATCCAGGAAGAAAAAAGTGAAGAAAGAAAAATTACTGTCTGCAATAATGCCTCCCACAAGAGTATGAAAAATGGTTGATGAGTTACGGAAGGGGGCGGGGCTACGTGACCAGACCAGTGAAAGTGTGTAACATGTGTGAGTTTGGCCGTGTTACATGGATCCATTTAGAAGTTATGTGATTTTTTTTTGTTACAGGCCACGCCCAGTGCCACGCCCCCTTTTTGCCAGTTGGCCCAACAGTTAATCAGCTGTCCACCGACTCATGAGCCCAAGATGAATTTCTCCATTTGAGGAGACAATAAAGGCTTATCAATCAATCAATCAATCAATCAACCTTTCCAATAAATCTTGTGCAAGTCTGTGAATCCATTTGGTTATTGTGCACCTTTTTGCAATAAGCCACTCCCATTGTAATGCCCCCTTTACAGCAATTGACATGAACACAAACACACACACACACACTCTAACTCCATTTCAAATTTTTGCCACCTAGTGCAAGACCTGTGGCCACCAAAGAGTGGGGAGTTTTTGTGGACATACAGACAGACAGCGACCTGCAGAGCTGCTGGCTGCAGCTCATAAAAGCTTTTAATGTATTTCTGATCTTAACATTGTGGTAATATTGAAAAGAAAATGCATCTCTGCACATCTGGACGTGTGACGGGGTGGAATGAAACACTTTATCCCTCCTGCTGTCCAGCCTCTCAGTCATTTACAATTTTAAATTCTTGAGTTTTTTTAAAGCTCTTTTGTGTTTCGGGAGAGTTTTAGTGTCCTGTGTGTCGTCTCAGTTTGGCTGCTCACTGAACAGAACTGATAGCTGATGAGATGAGTCTTAGTCAGCAAATTTTCACTGGTCTTTCAGTCAGGTTGCGTTTGTGTTGTGTCATTTGTCCCGCTTCTGTTCCCTTCCGTGCTGAATGCAGGTCACATGACCATTCAGGGCGGCTGCTGCTTCTGCAGCTGATGTTGTCAAGACGACAGAGGGAATCCAAACCGTCAACCACACACTTGTTGGATTCATTATATGTCGTCCATCATGCTGAGAAGTTTTTATTTGTTTGTTTGAGAATGGAATTTATGTATTCTAGTGTTTGAAAAAATCAAACTTATGTAAAATTTTATTGTTTCAAATAACCAAATGATACAGATAAATGGACAGATTCAGACATTATGACATTATGACATCATTGTTGTTAACAGGCGGCTAACTTCATGCTGCACTTGAAATTCTTTTTTCCAACCTTTTTTTAATTTACATTTTCATATTTCTCTTCATGGTGGCACAGTGTTGTGTATTAATAACATTTATTTATTGTCTGAATTAAGAGTATGAAATAAAACATTTTTTTATGAAATGAAATTTTAGTGGTATTCGTATGATGACGTTCTCCTATTTACAGATTTGTTGATTTTCCTATTGTCATGTAATATTTTTGAATATCTATAATGCCAGATTTGGACATACATTTTATATTTGGAAAATGTTTATTTGTAAGACAAGATCTGGGTTATGGATATCTGTATACTTTTTTTAAAAACCTTTTTATTTGATCTGCTTTGTTAGAGGACACACTTATTCAAAATAAATTTAACTTAAATATGATGCATCAAACACTTTGCTGAAGATGTAAGATTTAATTTTCTAATGGGTCTAGTTTTTTAGACTACTTTTGTTGCATGTGTATTCTGTACGAATTGTCATGTACTTTGCTGAAGTTATTATTGAAATTGAAAATGTTTTCACCACACCTGTCACCAACAGAGAGCTTGTTAGCCTATTGGTGAAAAAGAGGTTTTTAAAGTGGGCGTGATTTCGATTTTTCAAACATCCTGACCGCACAAAGATTCAAGAGGGATCTAAACATTGTCCAAAATAAAGTTTGTGACTTTTGTGACTAAGTATGCAAATGTCATCTGTTCAATAAAATGGTTTGACAAAGGTTTTATTTATTTATTTATTATCTTAAATTGTTTGGCTGTAACAAAGATCAAAATGATCAGAATATTTTGGTCCAATTGGTATCTAATAAACTGCCTCACAAGTTTACACACACACAAGCAAACACACACTACATGCACAAAATTCCACACAAACATTCCATGAATCAATTTACAGCACTGACACACGATATGTGTGTGTGTGTGTGTGTTAGTTTCTGCAGTCATTTGATCTCATATCTTCAGTAGCTGTGTTTCCACCCATGTATGTTTATGCAAATCATGAAGTAATTCTTTAGAAACTGTTTACAGAAACAGTAAAGATTTGAACGACTTTCTCAGTTTAGCAAAGGAAAAGTTTTTATGCTTGTTTGAGGTGTTTTTTGTCCCTTTTCAAATTCATATATATTAAATATGAGTTTTTTTTATATATATGCTAACAGGAGACGAATGTGTCTTTTCTCAGAAAGTTCTCATTTAACGAGCGTTTACGTCACAACGCTGAGCAGCTGTTTGCATCCCGGAGAGACGATGAAGACGAAGCATTTTCTGTTGTCTTTGCATCACTTTCAGAGGTGGCAAAAGTACACACATTCCTTACTTAAGTAGAAGTACATAGACTTATGTAAAAAAAAAAAGTACTCTGGTAAAAGTAGAAGTACTGACTGTACTTCTTTGTGTCAAAGTAATAAAATACAGGTTCTTATTGTACTCAAAGTATTAAAGTAAAACTGAAGCTCACATCATCTTAATGTTACGCAAAGACGATTAAACTTAAAGGTAGAATCAGTCCGAGCTATTCCTGAATGCGCCAAAAAATGAGTTGATTGTTGAGTGAAATTGCCAGAACCATTAAATAGCGACATTTTGGTTTGGTGAAGCGTCCTGAGCTCAGCCAGAAAGACAAAAACATTCAAACTAAAATAACAAGCCTGTTCTGAAAATGTAACATTAACGTAGTTCGTTAATTCCCATCTCTGGTTACTTTGTCTTCATCTCCAGATTTTATGAAACAAGGCTAACACTAGCTAATATGAAAGAATAATTACAATTTTTTGAAGCGGACAAATTTGTTGTCCTTAAGTTTCAGGAGGAATTTTTGACCACTGCTTCCTTTGAAGCAACAGCCTTTGACTGTCAAATCCGTCTGTGTCCTCCAGCTCTTTACTGATTACCCTGAGTCCTTTATCGCAGTCTCTTAACAAAAAAAGCCTCAATCATCACATGTCACACAAACATATACAATTAGTCTTGATTTTGACATAACAGGTTCGGACCGTTAGATCTACTTCCACCAAGCTGACACTAAAATCAGGGTCCCCGCAGCTCACGTCCCCGCAGTGTCTGTCTTCCATCTGTCACCATGTTTCACCCACAAACGTCCCAAAAAAATTAAATCTTCCATTAAGATCACCTCCAGAATCTAATCAGATGATCCTGATCCTGCTGAGGCTGATCTGTCCAACAGATTGAAGTCAAATCTGAGTGGACGGTCAGAGAACAGATATTATCTCATTTTGCGAGTAACAGCCAACAGAAAGAAGGTCAAACAGTCAGAATTCAAGAAGGTGACCTGCATGATGTGAAAAAAAAAAAAAAACCCAAACACCTGAAACCACAAATCCGTGTCAGAAATGATGGACAGAGGCTCAGTATTTAGAGACGTTAAAGCTACAGAAACGTCATTTTAGAGTCAAATTATCTCGTTCATCTATTTCATAAAGTCACCGGTCCACCCTGCTTTTCAGGTCCTGTTGACAAAAACCAAGTTAGAAAAACAGACTTCATCGTTGCTGCGCTCATATCCCATAAATACATCAGGAGAAAGAGAGATAGATAAATCAACATCAGAGTCAATCAGAAACCAAAAAGATATATATATAGCTTAAAATGAAAACAGACTAAAAACCAACACGTAGATGAGCCATGTGCCCCCAAATACGGAAAAGTTTTCGTTAACATGCATGCTTAGTTAAAGTCAAATTATATCACAATATCACCGAAGTTCCTCTCAGGTGACTTTAGACCCCTTTCACTCAGCCTTTTCAAGGCGGCTTCTGTGCACGTTTCTCCCACCTCGCCGTCTGTATGAACGTCACGGAGGCAGATTGAGGGGTCAGTTTCGATTTGCTCTGATCGGAGGCGAGCTGGTGTTTGTGTTAATGTGTAAGCTGGCTGGCCACATCAGAGGCATTTATCTAAACAGGGGAACGATAAACTCGAAGGAATTCAACAAAATAATTAACAGAATGGACGTTTGATTTTTTTTTTTTACGTTATTTTTGTAATTCCTCTACCGTTTTAACATAGTGTAATCACTCCTATAACTGTTTGTGGTGGGAGTGTGACCGTGTACAGGGGACATGAAAAGATGAATGTTTAGGAAAAATCCATAATCAAGAAATGGATTTTTAATTTTGTATGAGTGTAAGTGTCGAGTTTAACTCAGATGTGTTAAAGAAATAAAGACTTAAGACGACCAACGGTTTCATTTTCACTAGCGCACCACTGTGGAAGGAGGATGAAAAGTCCAAAAGAACTGCCCTTTTCAAAAAACTACCCGCACGGTAAAAACTGCCCACTGTAAACATGTGGCCTAGAGATTTTTGTACACATAACCTCACACACGACTGTGACACATGTCAGGCATTTTTACTTATTGACAGAGGACATATTAAACTTAAAGGAAATCAACAGAAGCAGTTCTACACGAGATAGATTCAATGACTGTTATGTTATTATTGTCAGCATTTTCCAACCGTTTTTCCGCATTTTAATCACTTATTTAACTGTCAGTGGTGCATGTCAGGCATTTTTGCTGACAGAGGAAGCTGATGTTGGCGCTGTTATACATCACAGCGACCACTTCATCTTTGTATCTGCGACTCCTCACACTGTGTAAAATGACAGACTCGGGTGTCTTAAAGGCAAGCTGCTGGGTTCAGTGTAAATGACCAAAGGCGAAGAATTGGTGAGTCTTCAATGCGGTACTTAGGGCGGCACTACGTTCTGTAGATATTTGAGCAAATGTCCAGTTTTGTTGTTTTTCTCACAATAACAATCAATTTAAAAGATGTTCAGATTTGTCTTTGTGGGGCAGATCTGCTGAGATTCCACATCATCCGAAACCAAACGTGGTTGTTTTTAGTGCGCATGTTTTCAGGGTGAGTCAGTAACCAGGTGACATGGCGCTCTCTGTGCAGGCCTGCAGCGGTCAGTCGCTGGTGAATGTGGGTCAGGGTAGAAGGTGACAGGGCTGACGGGGAGCGGGGAGGGGGGGCAGATGGGTGGGCGTGGCAGGGAGCCATGCAGGCCACACGGATGATGGTGGTGGAGGAGGCAGAGTCGGTCCTGCGGGGGGGCCACTGCTGCTTCACACTAACACTGCCTGACAGGTTCATGCTAATGAGCTAATTAGGATGTTAGCACAAGCAAAGATAACAGCAGCACTGTGTCTGTCTGTCTGACAGGTGAATTCTGGGAAGTGCAGTTTAAAATCTGGACGGAAGAACTGAGATGGACTTTGAAAATGTACCTGATTGAGCAGCTTTAAAGAAATACTCTGTATCCAGTTATGACTTAGTTATTTAAAGGTGGAGTCAGTAGGAATTTACAAAAAAATAAAATATAGACATATACAAAAGGAATGCTGTAAAGTAATGTTGTTCACTTCTGGGCCTCTGTATTTGTGTGGTGGTGACTGTGTGAGAAACACCGCCCTCTGCTGTATTTTGATGTTGTGGCTGACTCAGGACCTGCTCGGGACAAGTTACCATAAAGAGCGATATAGATGTGCAATTGATTTTTATGTAAAAACAGTATGACTGCGCTTCTCCAAAGCGTAGATGTCATGACCGCAGTAAACTGGTGCGTTTCCCCCGGCCAATGACAGCATGCAGGTGAGGTTGAGAGCAGCGAAGCACAGCTGCTGGACGCCGTCTAGACCAGAGAAAGTTACAAATGTGGACATAGTGGAAAGAAAAGGAAATATAGCTCTAGTGAGCAAGCAGATAAAACTTGTTCCAGAGAGAGAGTGAGTCTTGGTTTGGCTTTCAGCTGTTTTGGAGCACTGAAGGAGAGGCTGGGAGGAGCGATGCAGAGTTGGGCTGCTTGGTGATGGACAGGTAGGTGCTAAACACTGGCGGTTAGCTTGTTAAATTATCGCCTTCTCCATTAAGCAAATGCAATATTCCAATGTAGCTTGCTGTGTAACATTAGGTAAGCAGTACAGCAGTACATGTAGTACACGCTAAGTTACGATACTTCTGGTGTGTTGAGCCGGGGGGAGGGGCCAAGTTTGAATGCTGGGTTTACAAACGGCAATGAACGAATGCCACTGACTCCACCTTTAATTAACTCTAATCTGGATTTGTGACAAAGATATTTAGCATTTTCCCTTCTGGTCGATTCTTTCAGTTTTTAGTTTTAGAGAATGTGTTGTTTTTTTTCTTAATGTTCAGTTTTTACGATTTAATCAGTTTTCTTTGTATTTTTTGTGTTCATGTGACAAGTGTGACAAAAGGTTTTTCGGGAAAACATTTTCTTTTCCTTTTTATGAAACTGTCTGTCTGTGTGTGTGTGTGTTGTGAAGAAAGTCTGACCTCTTTAATGGGCTGTTTATTGTCAGAATTTGCAAGTGGGGTTCAGATTCATGTTACAATTGCTGGTAAACATGTAGTTATGTTGGTTAATATTAAATTTTAAACTAGGCATCGTACTTGAGATGGCTTGGAGCAGCTGTAACCCAGCAGCAGTATTTGCTGTGCTCGGAGCTGTGGACAGACACGACTAGGGATTGTGTGTTTTAGTGAAGATCTGGAGGGAATACGTTTGTGTCAGCTGACTACAGTTTCCCCTCAGGACCTTCATGCAAACACAGTGCATTCAGGGAGTTTGTTGTTTGAGGCTTAATTTATCTGGAACATTCGGGACTGTAAGCGTCACATCCACACACACTGAAGCCTTCACAGATCCTTGCCTTGCTCAAAGACACATCAACAGGAGAACCTGAAATGGAGCCACACGGTGCTGTGTGATGGCTCAGCTGCTTCAGAGAGAAATAAGATGAACAGCATGATGCTAATCTTAAAACTGTAGAGGTGAAAGACACTTACGTTTCTGGTGGGATCTTCATCTGAGCCTGAGCTGTAATCCATAGGCAGAAAAATCCCAGAATTCCCAGGAGCTTCCTCATTCCCAGCGTCCTGTCTTCCATCCTGCTTCCAACTCCCAACATCAGCTCTAATGCTAAATTTTAGAGGCTGTTTCACCAAATGGGATCAGCTCTGAAAGTTCACGAGGATCATAAAGAGTTTGTGGGAAAAGGCTTCCTCATGATGGCTAAAGCGAGTAGAGGACGGCGGTCGCAGCGGCGGGCTTTGAAGCCTGAATGATCTTTGTCATCTCTGGACGAACCTGCCCTGCTATCTGCATCTTCTCACTGATTCC
Source organism: Naso thynnoides (assembly GCA_029783665.1). Lineage (NCBI taxonomy): Eukaryota > Metazoa > Chordata > Actinopteri > Acanthuriformes > Acanthuridae > Naso > Naso thynnoides. The sequence goes on from JAQLOL010000023.1 coordinate 26,340,108, forward strand.
TTTTGCAGCTTCTCCTCCTCTTAGTAAAACTTCCAGAGGATCTTGAATGTCTTTAAAGTCGTCCAGGAGAAGCAACAAACTCCTGAGGTTAAGGATGAAAATCAGTTCTTCTCATACAGAAAGAAGTTTCTTCTTCGCCTGCTCCAGGTTCCTCCTTCCTCCTTCATCCAGATGGCTCCTCATGAAACCAGCACGAATGAGTGGGTCAATTTCTCCACCTTGGTCATCTTTAGGAAGACAGAACGCTGGCAGTCTGCAGCAGATTTTGCAGCCGCTTGAATCTACTGTCACCCAATTTGCAACATAATCCACTTGGATTAAAAACTCCTCTTCCCCATGGAGTGAGGGAGAGGGAGGGAGGGAGGGAGATGAGGGGGAGTTAGGGGAGGGATTGGAGCAGGGATTGGACGAGGTCTCTGTTTTATCTAAGAGGATTAGAGTGATTTCTGGAGACAGACTCTCTTCCGACCAATCAGAGCAGCCGGAAGAAAACGAAACCCTGAGGGTCAGTTTGGATGCTGAAAGCGAGAGAGAGGACGAGCAGCCAGCACACACACACGCACACACACACACACACACACACACTCAGACAGTGGGAGCTGAACAAATAACTTGGAAAGACAAACTCACACTCCCGTGCACGTTTCAGTTTTACTCCACTGACCCTGTGGGGGGATACAACCTCTGTGTTGAACTGAACCTCAGAGGGTCAGCAGCTCTGAGGTCAGTGCCTGGCTCAAGGGCAGCATCACGCAGGCAACTCATACGTGAACTGAAACAAAACAACAACCACAAAAATCCAACATCTTGTTACCAGGCTAAAACACACACACATGTCTCAGTCTGAACCAGACCAACTAGGGTTTTACATCTAATCTAATAAAAACTAATTAGAGTCAAAGCTGTTGACCAAAAGCAGCTCACCATCATCTCTGTATCATCACTGCTCATCCTCCTCCTTCTCCTCCTCATCATCAGCAGCAGCAGCAGAAGAAGAGAAACTCATTAGACCTCTGAAAGCGTCCTCAGCAGAAAAATGAAAGCAATTGTCCCTTTTTTTCGACGGCAGCACTGACACATTTTGTACATTTCCAGATAAGTGACCTCTTGTGGTCATGTGAGTAATGTCTGTTGTCCCTCAGTGAAAGACAGAAGTGACGTGATATCGTTTAAGAAGTGTGGAACTGTTGTGGAGGTGGTCTGAGTGTGTAGTTAATACTAAACAGCATCTGACTTTAACATGATCAGAGACATTTTAAAGAGGAGACAGATCACTGCCATCATTTTGAACAGAGAAGGTTGTAACGACAACGATGGCGAATATCGCGTCGTATGCATTCCTTGCGCTGTGCTCGTGTGCCTGTGTGTGTGCGCCCGCT
>JAQLOL010000023.1:26345620-26355773 GCA_029783665.1 Naso thynnoides
GAGTGGATTTCTAGTATTATTTTACTACTTTATTATATTTTACAGTCAAAAGTTAAAAGTACAATATTTCCCACTGAAGTGAGGTGAAGTGGAAGTATAAAATTTTAGCATAAAATGGAAATACTACAAAATATAGTGGCAAACGTTAAAAGTAAGTTAAATGTACGTTAAAGTACTGTGTATTCACAAATGTTGACACATTTTAGGCTCATGTAGTATGACCTCAATAAAATATTAATCATTATTTCATTATCGTTATAGTTACTAAAGAACTCACCTTCAGTTACGAGCAGTTGAAATGCATCCGCCGAGGTAGTCGGGTCGAGGCTGACTACCGTGTAGCTCCCGCTTAGCTTGTTAGCCTAGCCGATTAGCCTTAGGCTAGCTCGGTTGCTTCGAGCTAAGTGGGCGGTTTTTCGACGTCTGACCGTTGAGTTACCGCCTCTCCTCCAAATATGGAAAGTACACACCCACAGAAAGCTAAGATGGCACCGTCCACGCGCTGAGTGGATGAGCCTCAAATGAAACTCCCCAAACCAACGGGTGACGTCACGGATGCTACATCCATATTTTTTACAGTCTATGGTTACAACACATAACAGGCAAGCTACAAACAAGTTAGCAAGCAGCTAGCAGGTTCTATGTCGACTGGTAAAAACATGGATGATTTAACAGTGCTGTACATTTCATATGCTTTACTTTTGGTCAAATAGGATGCACGTTTTCTCCCCCGCTTATACGCTACCATGCACAAAACGCTTATACCAGTCCGGTCTGATATTTGGCCTAATATCAAACCAGTTTAGAAATTACTGGTTTGATAAATTACGGTCAGTCCCATGATATTCTGTGTTTAACAAGTGATTCAATCCGTGATTGCGGAAATCATAACGTCCTAAAATTTATACAATTTTATTCAAAATAACACGTTTACATGTATTTTAAAAGTCCCGTTTTAGTCTGACTAACACATTAAACTGAGTGAGTGCTGGCATTTGAAGGGTGGACATCATGGCCCATTTGCTGGGGCACCTACCATTTAATTAACCCTTGACAAAAGAGGAATAGTTTGCAGACAGTACTGAGAGCTGATGCTGCACAAAAGTCTTTTGAATAAACTTTTAAGTTGTCCAGCTACAGCGCTAATGTGGTGGACTAGCTCTAGCATGTTCTGGACTGGCTAGCATGCAAGCATCGGCTAAAGTATTTCAGCATCCAGCCCTGGGGAGATGATTTCATTTACGGAAACTTTCAGCTTTCTGCCTGCAGCTGCGTTGCCACCTGTTGATGATGCAACTTTAACAAAAGAATAAGGCAGCATTGTGTTCACTAGGATGGATCACAGATCTTGGTTTGGAGTCTTTGCAAGTTTGAGTTCAAAGTCAGTTAATTGAATTTAAACTGAGTGCGGTTGCACATTAGGAGAGAAATGAGCAGCAATGTAAATTAAGTCTGTGACAGGATCAGCACAAGCAGAACCGTCCATGTAAGTCTCTGAGCTTTAACGTAAATGTAGATTCTTTTTCTCTGCCCAGATTTTCATCCCTATATCTCTACAAAGCAAACAGCTGCCGAGCTAACAGAGTCCAGTCCATCATCCTTGGCTATGTGTTAACACACCAGCACACTCATGACCACTAAAGTCTGTATGTGTGTGTGTATGTGTGTGTGTGTGTGCGTGCGCGCGCGTTGAGGAGGGTGTTTCATCCCTCTGATATGAAGGGCTTAGTCGACCCCGAGCTCGACAATGGTTGTATTGAGGAGGACGTTGCCCCGCGTGGCCTGGCGTGGATGGAGGGTTATGCAGGGGTTTTGGGGGTTGATGTGGGTGGGGATGGGGGTTTGTGTGTGTGTGTGGGGGTTGTTATGCGTAGAGACCCTGAGCCCTGCAGCTGTCGCCTGGCACGCTCCAGCCTCGGGGAGGACCGACAGCTCACGTCAGTGCCAAGTGTCCTGCTGTGGTCGATGGAGGAGGCCTCTGTCATCGTGGGGCATCTGGAGGGGGTGAGGTGGGGGCCAACGACCACCACAACACCACCCGAGCCCCCTCCCTCTCTCACCCCTACACGGCATGTCACCCAGCTGCTTTACCCTCTGATGCCCCGTTTAGATGGAACGTGTCACAGTTAGAGCGTCAAGCCGTTTATACGCCGCACATGATCCGTTGTCAAGTCAAAGCGTCAAACCAGCAGCTGTCAATCATTCTCACAAAGTAGGCAACTTATCAACCAGCTAGATTAATAAGTGATATAAGCTCAGAGACTTTAACATCATGTTACTGCAGACAGATAAGCAGAAGTCAAAACTATGAACCACAGAGTCCAGATTCCTCGCCACAGAAAGTTTTCCACTTTTCACAGACAACGATCTTTAATCTGTCGTTAAGATGATACGATACACATAATGGTACTACTGTATCACAGTAATAGGGATGTTTGATAATGCTTCATTCAGTATCAGACTATTTTAAACCTAAACCTCAATCACGATTAATGAAGGATTATTTTTTGTATATGCTTTTTTTTACATTGCTGAACTGCTGAGAATTTTTTTCTAATGACACATAAAAAAACTGACAAAATTATATTGAAGACATCATAATGATGTTACCTTCGCCCAATCCTCATTTTTGGTGAACAGCCCTTGAACATATCACAGCGTAACTCATACGACTTGATCAAGATCAGGTCGGTTTGGGGTCCTTAATGTCACTTTACGGTTATTTTCAGTTAATGGCCCAGCCATATATGATACTGGGGATGGGCATTTTAAGAAACTTCCATGATTGATCATCGGGAAAATTAATGATCGATTATCAGTTTAATCATTTTTTAAAAATATGTACATCAAAAATGCCTATGACACAAAATACAAGTTACTACAACACGTTTCTTCTAAATTAAATCTTTATTTCAAGAAGTACTTACAGTGTAACAACAAACCTCTTAGACAAGGACGTGAAAGTTCAACTGTCTAATTTTAACAAAAATGATATACGCCGCTCATAGCACTGACACAAGAGCAGCCACTGCGAGCCTCCGACGCTACAACGCACTCAAACACAACTAAGGGCCCACTCACACTGGGCGATCTATTCTGTGTCTGAGCACGTTTGACCCCCAAAGTCCAGTTTGTTTGATTAGTGTGAGTGAGTGAACGCTTTGTCAGCCCTGGCACAGTTGGAAGATGTGGACTTTAGTTCGGATACACATGCATGGGCACAGGCACGGAGCGCCAACATCGTCGTGACTGTTGTGGAGGCTTTACCTTAAATTCAGGCAGACAACAGCATAAAAAGTCTGGATAAAGAGCGGTGAAAAAATCTGAGACTGTCTGTTGAACAATGTCATTAAAAGACGAAAAAAATGTGGCTAAAAATTCAGGTCGCACTCCGTAGAGCAGGAAGCTCAGGTGTGCTCAGGTGCAGTTAGCCTGGGGCAATGTGACTGCAGGCCAGCGGGGAAGAGGTGAAGAGGACAGTCATGCTTCGGCACAGTACGGGACAACTGAGCCAAGTGTGAGTGCAGAAACAATTCCAAAAAACAATTATATTAAAGGATAATAACTTAATCAAAAAAACAGGATTTACCATTGTGCATTGCAGCTCCTCTGTGCTCAGACTGAGGTGATGGCAGGTTGACAGAAGGATGCATTGACATTAACCAGGGTCGCACGTTACGTTGTTCAAGTGGAGCATTATCAGGGTCGTCGACATGTTGTATTTATACACAGCTACGCCATGTTTACAGTGAACTTCTTCATTTTTGAGTTTGAAATGGTCCCACACCAACTTTGCCTTGACCTCTTTATGTTTAAGTTTGATATCTGTGGCAGCCATGACAGCACATAGGCAGCTGAGTAACATTATTTCTGTTTTTTCTATCTCCTAAACGTACCGTTATCCCCCTGTTGGTGAGACGTCTCAAGGCTCACACTACACAACACAACCTGTAGGCTATTTACATAACGTTTCCTTTGATTGATAGATCAACAAATCCTTAACTATCAATTATCGATCACTGATTAATCATGCCTATCCCCTACATGGTGCGTTGCGATATTCCACGTAGTTCACAGAAATTGCAAAAACAGAGTTGAAATACAAGTTGCTATATGATCTGGGTAGCCTTAATACTTCACATCATGTGATATTGATAATTCAGCAGACAAATTGTGTCAATAGTTTTATTGAACATTTATTTATCCACTTATTTCGATATTGACAAACTATCAGACACTAATGCAGCCATAACATCAAGATGGGAAATCCAAATTAAATGCACTCTTGCACCCTAACTGGACACACTGAAACAGACAAAGTTCACAACCTGTTTAAAACATGTTATTATGATGATTTTTTAAATATTAATTTTTGGAGCTAAGTGTGTCCCTCCATATACAGACTCAACTTTGGAGGAAACAACTTTGTTTTTGGGATGGTGTCACACGATAAATAATAATAAATAAGGGGATAAAAAACAGAACTTGCAGAAATAATATGACAGCATGAGTCTTGGTGTTGTAGTGGCGATACCAACAGGTGAATTCTGACAGTCGGCTGTAAATCTGAATGCACACCGCAGGAATCTACAGCAGCACTTCTGTTAACCTAACGCAATTCAATCATAAATCCAGCTTAATGATCTACAGTCAAGTTAGTGAAGCTGAAGCTGATGGAAATACCAACATTTTTTCAGGAACTTGGTCGTAAACAAATCAGTTTAAATTTAAAAGCTTCCATTAATAGACATGAATGTTATGTTACATAACAACTGAGCAGCAGTGAAGTGAAAATCAGTTCAGAGAAAAACATGCAGGAAGAGTTAAACAGGAGCTGTTTGTCACCATGGCTTCATCCTGTCCAGACTGGTTCCAGACTGGGTTTACACGCACACACACACACACACACACACACACACATGCATGCACACAAACACACAGCTTTACTGAGGTTTAGATTCGGTAAAAATAACTGGGGAGTCAAGTTGAGTCAGATTTATTTATAGAACAAATTTCCCAGCGTCGCAACACAGCGAGCTTCAACAAACATAAAAAACAAAACAAAAAAAATCTCAAACGACACAGCGGCCCTGATGAGTGCAGCAAACACAAGACAACAGTTTTTTCGATTGCTTAAGCACGATTTTGAAAACAGGGCCCAGTTTTTCAAAACACCACACACAGATCCTTTGCAAAATGAAACACTCCTGTAAAAACTATACACCAATTTATAAAAACCACATTTTGTTACCATATGAAACACATACGTTTCATAAGACTCTATTCTGTTAGCAATTCTACTTCTCAGTGATTAGAGTACTGTAAGTGAAGTACACAGAGAAAGTGCAAACATACAATAAATTCACCAAACACTAAGAAAAGTGCTGCAGACGGATGAAAATATAATTTATTTCTTTCCATACACCCAAAGCAGTCAACATGTCAACATGGAGAATCACAACAAAACATGTCCCAATTTTCATGCTACTGCAGTAGTGTGTATAAAACTGTAAGCCCAACAAATATCAGCAGACATAAAATACTGCATCCAGTACAGGTTACAATTACAGTAAATGAAGAAAACAAAACAAAAAAAAAATCGGGAAAAAAAACTGAAAATACAGAACAGAAAATACCAGACATTTTCTCTTCACCTAGCTGGATCTGGCCAGAGAATTTCGTCAGCATCACAGGTCATATCCTCAAACGTGATGATATTACTGTAACGGTAGACAGATTTTTTTTTACCTGGTTTCTTGTGGAAATGTCCTGACCACAGATGCCACTGTATATCTGCTAAGATTTGACTGAACTCTTAGTCCAGCCCCCCTCAGCATCAGTCTGTGGTTCACAACATGGTCAACTAGTGGTGTGCAGAGTTCATTTGATAAATTTGGTCTTCTTCTTTGAACACGTTCTCCTCCTGCTTCAGGTCTTCCTCCTCCTTTTCCTCCTCCCCCCCCTCACCCTCACTCTTCTTCTTCTGACTCCTTCCATTTTGGTTGAAGACAGGTGAACTCACTTGCTAAATTTTTACAGTGCTTAAACCTGATCGGTGTGTCTACAATTAAGCAATCATGTGTTTGCACACCTGATGGTTGTGTTTAACCAACTGGCTCATGGGTGTGGTAATTTGACAGTCAGTGCTTTGGAATTGCAAGGAAGTAACATCATGATATACTTCTGTGTCTAATGTATACAAGTGTGTTCAGTGTTCTGCAAATCACTGTGTGTGTTGTTTGGCAAAAAGTGTGAGGCTGACATCATGCTTATGGGCCGATGTCTTTCTCCTTTAGTGTAAGGTTTTGATAATTGTGTAATACTTTTGATTTTAGTATTTATGCAAAAAACTGTAACCGTTAAAATCTCACACAACAGCAATTCTTGAAAATGTGTTTTGACTCTGTGGAGCTTTATTTGGAGACTGTGAACAACTTTTTCTCTGTCCAAGAAAAGTTGATCTCAAAGATGAAACCACTTATATCAGCACTGTGAACACACCAAACAACAAGGGATGCCGATAAATTAAATGAGTCTTCTTTCCATTCAGATTCCTCAGAAAGCTTCACCATGAGCCAACATGCACAATGCCAAATGAATGACTTTTTATTCCAAGAACCAAGACTTCCAGAGTAACTCCTGCCGCTCGATCAAGCTATATGATGGCCACTCAACTGTCATATCTTACCCAGAATGTACTGAGATCTTTCATTCTTTCTGTTTGACATCATAAAGTTTGGATTTTAACAATGCAGACACAGATACAGATTGAGTGACTGAAGGAGAGTGAGAGAAAAATTCCTGCAGTAGTTAAGCATCACTGTGTTCGTGGTCCTTCTGCACATGTTCCCCGGCTTACTGGCTGATCCCTCCACATATCACATCACTGCCGTTGATATCATGTTGCTCAAAAGTTGGAATATTCATTGTGACGTCTATTTAATTAGAAATCCAGGCCTGATCGATTTGTGCCAAACTGCAAACGCAGAGGTTTAAACTGCCACTCTCCTCCTGCCTCTGCATCGCTCCTTGTTCTCTGTTATTCATGAGGAGTAATGCTCAGCGCACAGTTGCTTTATTATTTATCTGCCAGCATCGGGCCAACAGTTGCTGCTCCGCCTCTTGTCTTCTCTGAAGCCCTGTGCCGCCACCTGGAGCTGTCACTTCACTGCTGCTGCTGCTGCCGCCTCAGAGCTCAGAATCGAGTCGTTTGAATTGGACATCCTGCAAAGTCTGACCTCATTGCAAAGTCATACTGGACCTTGTTGCCATTACTTTAAGTTCAAAATTAAATAAAAATAAAATAAAAATACAACTTGAGTTAATTTTAACAAAACATTGCAGGCCCTCATTACCAGTGCTTTAAGTGGGCCGGTATGCACCGATATGCAGTATCCCCACTTCCAGATTTTATCTCCTAGCATACAAGGACCTTTTATGGCATATATATATATATATGGCCTCCATCAAGCTCCCAGTACCCTTTCCTGTCCTCTCTACATTACTTAGTTACATTCTCGTGGACTATATGACGCTCACTTGTTTGTTCTCTTGGAAGAGGAATGTCTTATTAACACTACATCCATGCGCTAACACCAGGATGAAGGTAGTGTGTGTGCCCCAGAATGGCTCCGCTGCGTGTTTGCTCTGTGCTCAGCTGTTTATCAACATCCACCGGCTGCATTTCAGAACAGGTCACAACAATGGTAAATAAATGGAGAAAAGCAAAGCAATAAAAATGTAGTAATGTTGGCGTGGAAACGCGATCCTGATTGGATTCTGATGGTGATACCGCTCTCTGACAGTCAAATATACAGGCTTATACTCAAAAACCAAGGTAGAAAACTAGTAGGCCTTGTTTATTCAATAAATAAATTATGTGAAAGTCAGCATTATGTTCTAGTATCTTTTATTCACTGTAAAAATTCAAAACGTTGCCAATACCAGCCAGGCGATTCACAACGCCTGCCAACAGGTGAATAAGGGGAGTGCCGGCATTTTCCCTTTCCCACTTAAAGCACCGCTCATTACGTAAAAACTTTAACTTTGCCTGGTTGTCACAGTTTTTGTGGAGATTTGTACAATTCCCATCTTTACTGGCAATTCAAGGATCTGTCTTTCATGTTGGCTTAAAGGAGAAGTTTTTAGGCATATTAAGCCTGATGATAAGGATAGTTACAATCACATCATGTTCTATAGCATTATTTTGACAACCAGTGCGGTCTTGAAAGCTGAAGGTGAAAACAACCGAAGTTTAAGGGGCATATCACGTACTTCAACAATCCATTGATCAACGCTCATTTTAAAACAAAAGAAATCACCAAATGTTTAGTGGTGTCCTCTCAGGTTCCGACACTAAATACAAAATTTAACAGTGGCTAATGACCTGGAAAGAGCTGTTTGCTTCCTGAAGAAGCTGAAATGAACTGTTCCCAGGTTAAAAGCTGTTATTCAACTTCATGTTTCAGTGTCTGAACATGAGAGAACACCACTTAAATATGGCAACTATCTCATCATTTTAAATGATTGTCGAAGGACTTGATAAGCCCCTAAGCTCCCGTTGTTTCCAACTGGTGGTGAAGTCAGCAAGGAGCTCCAGCTCTTGTGAAAACATTGTCATAATAATGCTGTAGAACATTGTGTTTGATCAGAAATATCCTTATTACAGGGCTTAATGGGCAAAAAACTGAACTTCTCCTTTAAAAGCTTTATTACCATCAGGTAATTTTATGAAGATCTTGTTGTTCTCTTCTTGATGTCTTGGGGAATGAATAATGACAAAAAGATCTGAACTGGTTGAGATCTTTGATTGAATGTCGGATTTGGCGACACAAGGAAAAGGACCAGAGAAAGTTCTTTGTGAGTCTGAAATGTCATCTGTTTGATAAGGTTGTGTGTGAGCCTCGAGCATTCATTCCATCACTGCTTGCCTTAAATTGAAGAAATCTGAATATAGTGGTTGGACTTTAGAAAATAATCACACGAGTCTTTTGGGGAGACAACAAAACTTATTTTAGGCATGAATGTTTTTTATTGCAGCTCATCCAGGAGCTTCAGCCTTTCCAGCTCTGCCGATGTGACAAGTTTCATCCATACCCACAGCAGTTGTTCATCTGTTAAACTTTAAACATCATCACAGAGACGCCAGCACCTCTTCACCCAGTCTACCTGATCCTCATATCCACCTCTTCTCTCTGTGTTTTCAGAGGCTGTAAAGCCTCCAAACAGACGCGCAGTAAAGATCGAGGCCCTCCATCAAACCGAGGCGGCTCGTCCTCTGCCTCCTTGTGTGGTCACTATTAAACTTGCCCTCGTGGCGACCCACAACACTGCCACTTGCCTTGGACGTAAAAACCTATCATTAAAGGACCTGTTACCTGTGGACGGCGTGGTGCTCAGAGAAAACAACACCTCACAAATGCACACACACAGATGGTTTTCCACTTGTGGAGCATGTTCTCGATAAACAAATCCACCCGAAAACAGAGAGCTTTCACTGCTGATCCACCCACAGATGCAGTTTCATGAACCTGTTAAAGGAAGCAAAGGCTTGTGTTGTGTTACAGTCCAAGTCACAGGCCATCTTTAGATGTTTACTGAAGGCTAAGCAGAGTCTTTTAAGGTGTTTTCATTTTAATGGACACACATGAGTGTGAAAGTTTAAGAGCAAAGAGAAACCAGATCACTTCATCAGGTCATGTATGTTTATTACGGGCAGAACAGATTCCTCTGAAGTGAATCAGAGGTTCGTTACTTCATGCACAGTTTAGAGGCAATGATTCAGTTTCACTGTTAAAATGTGTCTTGTGTTTGTCAGACCGTCTAAATGTAAAGAACAGACACTGAATGATGCTTGAACAATGTTATAGATAGTCGTCTGCAGCAGACAGTTCTGTTGGATCCATCACATTTATCACATTATATACCAGGTGCAAGCATAAACATCCAAGACTGTGCCTGTGCCCATGAACATAGCAAGTGTACGCATTGACTTTCTTGGTTAAGTTTTCCACGTTTCAGCGCTAGATCATCATCAGCACCTAAATTACATGCATGTCTATATGACAGCTGGTTTATGCGTGCTAGTTTTGATTACTGAGGGACAGCAGGAGCGTGTCTGAGTCTTCAAGGAACAACAACAACAACAACATGG
>JAQLOL010000023.1:26386227-26406072 GCA_029783665.1 Naso thynnoides
TAACTAAACATACTATTCTGTGTTTCTGAGGCACAAAAAAATCATACAATAATTACCTCTTCTGAAGAGTCCATTTTGCCTTTTTTGCATCGACTATTCTTCTTCAAAAAAGCATAAAAAAGTTGTTGAATCGCGTACGGTGGTGAAGGGGTAGCGGTGGGGAGGGGAGGGGTGGGTTACACGCCGTACGTCATAATGAGGGGCCGGCTGCATCGTTGCAATAACGCAGAAATCCTCTAGGGGGCGACAGAAGTTCCACACTATAGCTTTAAAAGAAACAAAAATAACAAATGACATTAATACAGATCTTTAAACTGTGCTGAAATAATTCGTTAATAACTTAATTGACAAAAATTAAACACCTTCTTTGACAGCTGATCAGTTATTTGAGCAACTTTAGGCAGATGTACTCTTCACTCAGCCTTAACCTCCCACTCTTTATTGCTCACTTGTAGCAGGTGAGTCCAAATGAAACCACAAACAAGTTAAAAATCCTCAGTCACATCACAGTATGACTGTGATCACAGTGACCGCTTCAAACGTCACTCTCGTGAGTCTCAACATGACAGGAAGTAGCAAGGCTTCACAGGACAAATAACATGGCATGTCATAGACTCCCAGTGCCAGACAGAATCATCATGAGGTCTGAAGCTGACTGAAAGAAAAAAAAAAACCCAGCAAGACCAACTCCGTCAGACAGACTGTATCATGCTGTATTATTATATTAATACGTCCGAGGTTAGTCTATACTTTTCATTAGTCATGTTTCCATTAATTGTCAGGGGAATTTCAAGAGAACTTTTGATATTTAAAAAACAAAAAAGAAGAAGAAGAAGCGAAACAGGAGTGTTTCCAACATGGTTTGGAGTGAGTTAACTTGGCTGCAAAGCATAATTTGGTCGGAAGATGGCAGTATAGACAACATTACACATTAAGAGCAACAAACAGTAGAAGAAGAAGAAGCTGCAGACCGGAAACAAAACATGGTGGCATTCTGTTGCTGTTCACCATCAACAGTTGTTGCTATGTTCTTTGGAAGATAACTTGGAATGCTTCGGTCTCCTCGCCGCTCCACACAAACCTGTTGTTGAAGCAGAAACAATAAATGTTAACTCTATCTGTGTCTCAGCTCAGGGCTGCGTCCTTCTGATACCGCAGCCGACGAAGGCTCCTCCTTCACACTTCTTCATTGGCTGCAGTGGCTGATCTGAAACTTCTGTTAAATGAGACGGCGTAGCCTACGGAGCATTTCCTGTTTTTGTCACAGATTGCTCCTCGCATCACAATGCACCACTACTGCCGCCACTTTTTCTGTTATGTGAGCTTAAAAAAAAAGAAAAGATGGGCAGCAGGGGGCAATGAATCTTGGGATATGTTAGACTGCGAAGGATCCACCAAATTTTGTTGTTTCTAATTACCATTCCTAATGCGATATTTCGATGTTTAAATTTTCAAAATTGAGTTTGGATTTAAGCTGTGATTTTGCCGGTTTTCTCTTTCACTTCAGTACAGACATAATTTGAGCAGTAAGTGTAGAGATACTGCAACTTAAAATACCTCAGCACTGACTTCAACATTCAAGTGGTTTGCACTGGCTTGTGACCTCTGACCTCCCTGTGAGGAGTGGGAAACAGAAATGTTGCTCCCTTCCAGAGAGGAATAAATGATACTGAAACAAGATCTGTTTATGAGTGATGATGACACAAAGGGGACTGACGACACTTTGAAGTGCCTGAACTCTGACTGTTAATCCTGCCATGTTGTGACTCATCATGATGATATCAAAGCAATGTGGGCTTCTCGTTTCTCAGCGGCGCTCTGGGAATAAAATCATAATTGTTTTCTTCTCTCGCTTTGCCAAAACAGGACGATGACAGCAGCAGCAAAGCCTCAAAGTCAGATGGTACACAAAGACGCTTCAAACCTCTCTTCTTTGCCCCGAGCTTGGGTTGTGAGTACGGTGAAGGAGTTTCTTTCAGCATCACAACTGCCACCGCCGCCGCTGCCAATAAAAAAAAAAAAAAGGCAAGTCGATTGACTTGTCGACTCACAAAATAATGAGTCATTCACATCCTTAATATCAGTATCTGTTTTTTCTTACATCCCTACGAGAAAGACTCTCACATTGCTTGATCTGAGCACTCTTGTTGGTAAATACTTAACTGTATTTTACCAAAGCTGTAATCTTTGAAAAATTATCCACAAGGATTACAAAAATTACAAAAAATGTATCTCTCGCATAAACGACTCAGACATACTGTTACAAAATGCAGTGGCAGCTATTTTAAATTTCGTAACCTTTTCTCATCTTGTCATAGTTCACATTTTACTCTGTACTTGCTCACTGATATCAGAATAAGTTCAGAGGGTAACCAGGACATTTCTGGGGTAACGTGTTGGTATTGGAAGCTACCGTCTGATTGTTGGCCGTGGCTGCATGCCTGAGGCCTTACTGTCATAAAACTCACTCTAATCAATTAAAGCATGCAGCTGCAGTGTGTTGAGCCGATCGTGTTTCCCACTCAGAGCACCTGCTATCAGCCGTGATCACAGCTCCGAGTGACTGAAAACCCACTGACTCACACCGGCCTCACAGTTGGCCCATCCACTGACAGGGCATCTACACACACGCGCACACACACACACACACACAAACACACATACATATCGGCTTACACAGCGGTGTGCGTGCCAACAGCTAACACGCTCCTCCACGCACAGCCTTGAAAATTTTGTCATTTTATTTTCGTGCCCGGCACAATTTCACACGTCTTTTCCGGGCGTGGTTGGGATAATCCCTCGCGGGGTGAGCGCCTGCAGGCTGGAGGGGTCACGGCGTGCCGGACCAAGATCGTCATGCCCCCCAAAAATACATGCGAGCCAAGGTGAGGAACACTCGGAATTCTGGGTGTTTTCATGGTTCTGCGGCAAAACTTCCAGGAACTTTTCTTAGAGACGATTCAGTGACTCTGAACAGTCGGGTGAAAATGACCTCAGTCTCCAGAAAAGGAGACCTAAACATGAGAAATACAAACATACTACATTTACTGTTATTTGTTTATTAGACTCTGGGAATTTGTGATTCTCATATTTGACCACTGTCAGACATTTAATCAAGGAAACAGGAAAGAACTACTTTTTAAATTTAGATGATAAAAACTTAAAGACTCAAGAGGATATCCCGAACACCTTCTTGTGAAAATATACAGCATGTCTCTCTCTATGTGTATATAGTAAGTCTGCATGTTTGGTGTCTGCGTGTTCTGTATATGTGAGCACATCCATCAGTCTTGGCACATGAATCACAGTAAAAGTCTATCCGTTGTGGGACTCTGGAGAACAATCTGGCCAATAGTTTGTCTTTCCTGCTACTCATCACTGTGAAACACCCTCGAGCTTAGAGAGTGGAGTCAGCGCTTGTTAAAAACAAGGATTACCTCACCAGTTCTGTACGGTAAAAAGCCCGGACGCTCCGACAGAGACATTCTTTCCAGTTAACTGTTGGGATGGTAATGAGCTTGACGATGATGACGACTCAAAGCCAGAACACAGAGACGATCCTTTCTGAGCTGGAGGTTAATGATGCTGCTGCTCGTGCCTCCAGAGATTTGTTGAGTCTGTGACCGAGACCTCTAGAAGAACAAGTGTTCATCTTGGCACTGATTTCGTTCAGCTTTGATCTTGTGATGAAAATCTTCATTAATTTCAGTGAAAATGTTAGACGGCATATTTTTTTAGAACAAAAACAGAAGTTATTTTTGTCTAGTTTTCATTAAAATTTCAGACTCAATCATATTTGCATTTTTAATTTTCATGTATGTCCTCTAGAGCTGCAACGATTAATCGAATAATCAATTTGAATGATAGAAAATTTAAGAAGTAAAAAGAATTGTGGGTTAGATGTAAGGATTTGCTGCTTTTCTGTGTCTTTTTTGTGATCATATATGAGGAGTCTTTGTGTTTTGGGCTGTTGTTTGGACAAAGGAAGCAAACTGAAGGCGTCACATTGAGCTCTGGGAAAACTGAGATGAGCATTTTTATTTTTATTTTTTTCAACACTTTTTTGACATTTCATGGAGTAAATGATTAATTGATTGACCGTGGAAAAAATCGGCAGATTAATCAATAATGATAATTTTTAGCAGCAGCCCTTATGCAGCCCTTATGTTACATATAAAGCAGCCCTTTCTCACCATTTTGAGACCATAACTGTCACAGTTACCATGGTTACAGGAGTTGTTTGAGTCTATCGCAAGGTTTGTGAAAATTAAAATATTGATCTGAACCCCTAGTTTGAGTTTTTCTGTCTGGCTCAGTTTTCACATTTCCATAAGCAACAACAGTTTCTATGCAGAAAGAACTGATACTGAACACGACCTGCTCAGCACCGAACAGTGAGGGGACACGTGATCCCCGCAGGAGTCGAGCAGAACAGAACCCCAAAACAGAGCAAGACAGTGAAAAGAGAGAATATTAAATTCATAAGACGGACACGATTGAAATTCAAATTGATCCGTACTCAATACTTCCTTTCATTATCAGTGCTAATTAATCAACTTAATTGCAGAATTGGAAGGGGGTGATTGTCAGATAGCTGAGTGTAACAAATCTTCACTTATGTATCTGTGCGTCTCCAACGGAATTTACATTCATTTTTTCTGCCCTTTACCGTAAAGATTATTTATTCTAGTAATCATCATTAAAATGAAGGCCTCACTGTACTGCCACAGTGTCTGTGGCTTCCCAGTGGTGTCAGCATGGGGCTGACGGGGGTGCAGAGGTCGAAGGTCAAGGGTGATGGGGAGGCTGTAAACACCAGTGGTGGGCTGCTGTGGGCAGGTAAAGCCTCAGCTTTATTTATGAAGCTGCAGCCGTGGCCTGGGTCATGGTTGCCAGGGGCGACAGGGGGTGAGGTGTGTGTGTGTGTGTGTGTGGGGGGGGGGGGGTCGTTACAGTGCCCACGGGAATAGGAAGTTGGTCACAGGGTTAGGGGTCGAGGGGGTGTTTGTGGGTATGGAGAGGGTCGGATCGACAGGTGGGACGCTGTTGCAGACCCGCCACACCTGCCCCGCCTGTCAATCAACATCCAGCCACGAGTGTGTGGTTACAGTGAGAGTGTGTGTGTGCTTTTTTGTGAATGAGATGAGAGAGACACAGATAAAGAGAGAGAGAGAGACAGACAGACAGACAGAACTGATAAAGACTGTCTCAGTGAGAATGTGTGTGTGTGTGTGTTGGTGTGTGTTGGTGTGTACAAGATTTCTTATCCTACGACTATTGTTGAGTTTGACTGTCTGAAGGTTTTTGCTCAGTTTTCACTCTGCAGGTACAGATTTAAAGAGTCCTTTCGTGCTTTAAGCAACAGTGCAATGAATTGATTTTTTCAGCATAAGTACTCGGAGCAGCCATCAGGTGGCATGTGAGTAATACTTGTACTGTTCATGCTCGGGCGCAGTTTTAAAGCTTTACACAGTTTGAATCTGTTCCAGTGGAAAACAAGGTTTGTTGTTGTTGTTGTTGTTGTTGTTGTTGTTGTTGCTGTTGATACTCTGAGTTTTAGTAAAGTCAGGGATATAAATAAATATTAATAATGTAACACATTAAACAAAACGGGTTTAGTCACTCCTAATGCTTTTAATATTATTTGAATTTCTGTATTAATTCCTGGCACTACATGCTTTTGGTTTTAGATTACTTTCAACATTGTCAAAAACTTCAAAACATAACAATTATGAGGCAGGAGCATCTTTTAGGATTTTAATGCTATTTACAAAAGGAATGTGCATCATGTCTGCACCGCGTCATTTGACTGAGTTAGGGCAGGGAGTTGCAGCTTCAAAGAGTGAAAAACAAACGACATCATCAAATTATCTCCTCCTGTTTCTTCCCTCCTGCTGCTGTCCAGCAGGAAGTTGTTTACTGATCAGATCAATCAGAATAATCACAACGTTAATAACAGTAATATTTGATATTGAGCTCAGAACAGATGTCAGTTCAGTCCAAACTGAATGGATGGCAGATGCATCCAGGGACGAGGACATTATGAAAAGAGACAGAGACGAGAAAATGTAGAAGTAATCAAAATATTAACGTCAGCTATCAGAGTAAAATGATCAGTTAGTTGCTAGATCCTTTTCCCAGCATGCCCTGCAGTTGGTCAGCCGGACGTTCGGCTCCGTCAGTCTCTTATGTAGGCCTGTGTGTGTGTGTGTGTAGACGTACATTTGCTGTGTCAGTGGCAGGTGCAGATTAGACGGGTCGTTGGCCTGACAGTTGCAGTCGACCCAAAACAACACATGCAACACACACACACAAACAAACACACACACACACGCACACACACACACACACACACACACACAAAGATCCTTCAGTGAGTCAGCACAGTGTTTGTCGAGTCAAAACTAAAGCACTTTTCCTTCAGTACAGCAAAGCTTCATTTAATTTGATCAGTGTCGTACGCCTGCCTTTTTAAATGAGGTTGTTTAATTTTTTAACATAATTAATAAAAATATGTTGTAAAAATGATACCAAAACATAACAGGACAGAAAAATGTGAACATATGAAAAGTCTTTGACAGAGAGAGAACATGAGAAACTAAAGGAAGTGGATCGCTGAATATATGGCAGCAGATCACCGTCGATATGATGACTCATTTTTACATCAGCATTTTTAACTTTTAACAAAAAGTTA
Organism: Naso thynnoides; assembly: GCA_029783665.1. Taxonomy (NCBI): domain Eukaryota; kingdom Metazoa; phylum Chordata; class Actinopteri; order Acanthuriformes; family Acanthuridae; genus Naso; species Naso thynnoides. The sequence continues at coordinate 26,392,922 of JAQLOL010000023.1, forward strand.
AAAATAATGTACTGAACACACTTGTGTTTTTGTAAATCATCATCTCTGGGGAAATAAATATTTCAGCAAATTTAATCTCAACCTGGTATTTAGTTTTTGAGACACTTTGTCATTTGTGAATGTTTTGGTCAAAGAGATATTTTGAGGAATGAGGAACTGTGTTCAGATGATGTGCAGACGTGAGTGAATTATTTGAAATATGTTTTGGTTCAGACTTGCAGACAACAAAGCACGCCACGATTTTCATTATAGAACTGAAAATAAGACTGCACCAGAGTGACGAGTTCTCCTTTACCTCTTAAACAAGAAATGTTTAGAATGTAATTTTTTTTAACACTAGATCAATGTCACATATAAACAGCAAGTCTGAAGCTACAGAGTCAGTTCATCTTATTTGTCTTAAGTTTCATTTAACAATTATTTTCTCTAAATTTACACTATGTGTATTTTTAAAAACTCTGAGAAGCCCATTAGAAAGTTTAAACAAAGCTCTGCTGAACAGAGTTGCAAAGATGGACTCACTGGTGGGTCCTGCACTTTGTGTGTGTGTGCGCGTGTGTGTGTGTGTGTGTATAGTAAAGTGGTGACAGAAAAGCTCATTTGTGGTGTGTAGGTTCATGGTCCGCTTGCACACATTTTGTATGAAATTTGCCTCCATTATTCAACTTGGAAACCACACAGAGGTCATTTTTTCGTTTGTATGAAACGCATCCAAACATGACTTGCAGTTGTTTCACAGTCAGTGTTTGACATATGTGTGCTTTTCAAACATTTAACCCAAACTATGATTGTTTTTAGTCAGACTTCTTCAGGCCTTCGCCCTCTGCTAAGGACAAACATGAAGGACGAACACAATGTTCTTTAGAGGAGAAAAAAATCCTCTTGTCTCTAGGGGGCGCTAATCCTGCTGTACTGCCAGTGTGTGTTAGTGTGTGTATGTGTGTGTTTTGAAGGCCATGAGGGACCCCATGGGACTCTCCAGTTGCAGGCCTGCAGACTGGCTGGCACCCTCAAAGTAGCTTCTTCATCCTAGAGACAGCTGTTGTCTCCGTGACGACACGTTTGGCCAATGAGGGAGTGGGTGGGGGATTGTGGGGGGATATTGGCCTGTGCTGCTTGTGTGTGTGTGCATGCGTGTGTGTGTGTGTGTGTGTGTGTGTGTGTAAGGCCGGTCATAACATGTTGCAGGGATCAAGTGAAATCAGTTTTAGTTTTACATAAATTCAGACAGAAAATAATGTAACCTGGGAATTTCAGGTCCGGATGATTACATGAACTGTATGAAGCACAGCTTGTGTTTGTATGTGTGTGTGCTGAGGTGTGCGTGTGGATCAGCGGTGCAGTCCAGTTGGCTTTGTGCAGTAAACGCCATTCCTTCAGTCCCACTGAGGCAGAAGAAAAGACTCCATATAGATTCAACAACAAGGAAACATAATTCTGGGTCTGATCCTGCAGTTAGCAGCTGGACGTGTAAAGAGCCTGCTGGGACAAGAGCAGGCTTCACAAAACAGAGTTAGCTTACATTCAGCACGGAGGCCTGACCAGGCATGAACTGTGCTCTACGTCCAAACGTGTACATGTAAACAAAGCCGGGTCTGTGCAGCCTAATATCCATAAAAATAACACTCTTATTGGGCAGTTCTGCAGCGCAACACTCATGTCCAACAGTAACGTCCCGTGTCAACGCTGTGTGTTTGACCAGAAAGTATTTTTCTACAAATGACCATTGCAAAGGAAACTGCTGCATAACAAAGAAGAAAACATTAAGGAATGAGCACATTTATACCAATGTTACTACAGTGGGCCTCTCACATAGGCTGGAACTCAAACACACACACCAATGGTAGCAGCTCAACCATGCAAAGCACTCATCTGCCACTCAAGAGCGATTGAGGCTGACTTTAAAGAAAAAAGGCTCCTCTGCAATATAATCTACAGCAGCAATGCAAATATTCCAAATGCAAAACAATATCTCCAATCCAAAAAGTACCCAGGAAAAGAATGCTCTTGTATAAAATTGGTCAGTGTTTAAATTCAGTAGCTCAATGACAAAAATGTATTAAAGCTGAGGTAGGCAATTTGTCTTTGGTGTCATTGTGCCAATATCCCATAATAACCTTTCAGAATTTTGTAATTCAGCTGGTCTGACAGAACACAAGACTTCTGCTCTTCTCCTTGGCTCTGGATTCAGACCATCATGGGGACTTTACAACCAATCACAGGTCATTTCAGAGGCCGCGTGTTCCTATTGGCTGCTCTACACTGCGCTTCTTAGTGACAGGTGATGTCTCTTCAAGCTGATTGGCTGTTAAAACAAGTGACATGCCTTACGTTCTAAAACTGGCCTCTGGCGACTTGACAAGCTGAGTTGCAGGCGATGCCGTCAGCCGGCTTGAGTCGAGCTGAGACGGAGCAGTTTACACTGCTGCAACTTTCCCTGCAACTGTTTGGTTTCGTTGTGAATCTTTGGTGCAAACTGGACTTAAAAGAGAGAGAGCGACTACAAACAAAATAAAATGCGAGCCAGAGCAAAAACAGGGAGGGGAGGATGCAGCGAAGTTGCTTCCTTAGCAGTCCCATGCTACAGCTAGCTTGATTTCCAGACGTTGCCAACCCCAGCTTTTCGAATGAAGTCCCACCTTCTATATATAATACTATTATAATACTATAATAATACTTCAGACATTTAGTATGTACAGTATTGACTGATGGAGATGCTAGAGGGCATGCATAGGCTCTATTTTTTCTAGCTGCACTATAAAATTTAAGGTGCAGTGCGTGGTTGCATGAACAACCTTACGTTTTAAACTTAAGGTTGTCCCTTAAGGTAGAAATTTCCCTAAGCCAAGGGTTAATTTAGGGAGCGTTGCATAAAGCCCCTCAGGTTGTTTCCTCACCTGAGTGTCAGCACAAAGCCTTTTACGGAAGTTGATGACAAATTACAGCACGTGTATACTTCAATTACCGTGGTTACACTTCATTCACTTGACAGCTGCGCTTTAGCCAAGTGTTAACTGTTGTCTGAGTTAGGAATGGGTTCTGAACCCCAGTATTAAACAGGCCCCGGGGCTAAATTTAGAAAGACTGCAGTATCAATAAGCTCCAACGTTATCGGTTCTGCTAAATGGAATTGGACAACTGAAGACATTCATCCATGATGGATTTTCGCTAATGATTCTCACAACTCTTCTGAAGAGACATTTCTGAGTGAGAGCCTGTCCTCCTGTGCGGGGGGCGGAGCAGTGCGGGGCGAAGCAGAGCGGACTCTTACTTGTCACTTACTGTCACTCTCTCACACACAGACACAGATAGATACACAGAGAGTAGCGGAGAGAACCAAACGTTCCCAAGTCTGGTCGTATTTCACCTAGGAAATGCTTGTTGCAAAACTACACCTATGCTAAGTCTTTGCCTGTAAAGGGAGGGATGTGAACAATCTCTCTAAACATTTATCAAAAGAATGTTGTATTCCAACGGATAAATGCGCCATTTTTTGACAGCTTTGCTCGCAGCTCTCCTGTTTCCTCCTATAACTCAGGTATCATTAGGTTCTGCCAGCGGCATGTTATGCTAGCAGGAGCTCACACAGAGTTAATTAAATGATACAAACATGGGTTAATAACTGTTAGTAACCATTAGTTAGTTGATGTTTAGCTCAGCGTTCATGAATTCTGTGTGAAATGGTGAAAGCATCATCAAGACTGTTGTTGAGAATACACATAAACCTTTTCACAACCCAGCAGCAACAAGTCAACTCAAGCAGAAGATGTGGCAAAAAAAATTACAGACAAAATCACTGTGAGAAATCTGGCAGTGAAGTTTCATTAAAATAATACAGCCAGCGCAACAACAAGTGTCTAGCTTTTACTTTTTTTTTCCTTTAGCTTTTACTTTTTCATTTTCTTTTGAGGCACATATATGGTCCCTTAAAATGTTCTATGGACAATGGCTGCTAAGGACCTTCTAGCTTAAAGTTGCTAAGGGCAAAGCCTTAGAAATCAAAGAGGTTTCCCTTAACACACCCTAGGGGTATCTTTAGGTTGGTTTTATCTAAATCATTTTATTCCAAGGTACCTTTAGAAAAGAATTTAAGGGCTTAAGTGGTTTTATGCAACGGGACACAGGATTTTAAACTGAAACTAAAAGTTGGTGATTGTAAAACAGACGACTTTTGCCTGTGGATATGAACTCAGAGACAGCTGATAAATTGATAAATCCTCCATCAACCTGAGCTGAGACCTCGACAGACAGGTGGAGTTTAACAAATGCCAAGGTCTGTTCACAAGGTAGATGAATGACAAGCAAAATGTAGAGTGACCAGCCAGATGATGCAGTTACAGGGCTTGACTTCTGCTCCTCAGGATGTGACCTAACACCTCTGAACAAAACATCATAACCTACTGCAAAAAAAAGTGCAGACGTGATCTAAAGGAAGCGCAGAGTAATGACTGATGTGTTCTCAAGACACTTGTTCAATACTCAGAGAAGGTGGCGTGTGAGTGTGTGTGACCAGGAGGCCTAGGAGCCTGAAATTTGGCATGGGGGTCACAAGTGTGTGCATGTTAAGGTGTGTGTGTTCTTACCAACTGGCAAGAAAGCATCGTGGCAGTGGAGTCACTTATTGCAAAAAGGCACATAACTTTCAAATGGATTCACAGACTTGCACAAGATTTCTTGGAAAGGTTGTCTTGAGCCAAAGGACAGCTGACTAACTGTTCGGGTCAACTAGCAAAAACATGGCCAAATGTAACATGGCCAAACTTTGTAGAAAAACACATACACACACACACACACACACACACACACACACACACACACACTTTCATCAGTCAGGGCTTGCCCTGCCCCAACACTTTAGCCCGCCCCTTTTCATAACTCACTGTTCATCGTAGACTGTAGACTCTTGTGGGAGGCATCATGGCAGACAGTATTTTTTTCTTTTTAATGACTTTCTTTCTTCAAAAATATAAAAAATAAAGAAAGGACTAAGCATTCAAACAAGTACACGGTATTTTGCATCCCTATATTTTTATTAATGTTTTTATAAAGCAAATCACACTGTAAATATATTTAAATCAATGTCACAAGGAGACTCCACTCATTTAATCATGTTTGGATGAAAATAACAGCCCATTTCCTGGATATCAACCATCCAGACTGAAAAGCAACAACACAACCATAAGTGTGAGCCAATGAGTGATGCCGACACTACTTCGTGATCTGGACCACTAAAACTTTCCTCAAACTATTCAGACAAACGCTTTTAATCAGTATTGAGTTTGTGAGCAAGCTCTAAAACCCAACAGAGACTTAAAAATGAACACTTTGTCAGCTGCCGTCCAAACATTTCAAAGAAAAAGCACAAAAGATTGATTCTGATATAACTCAGAGTTGAAATAGTTTTTACCGATTGTGTTGATATGAAAACACTCTCACACTGATCCACCATCCAACAGCAGACTCTGGAAACAACAAAGGTCAACAACAGTGGAATTCCTGATGTTGAAGAGAACATGTCTAAAGTTCACAGTTAATAGTAAAAGCATTAGCCAAATGCATGCTGGGATAATTTCAAACCTCCACAACCCTGAACAGGATAAGTGGCTTTGTAGGACAGATAGACTGATGGTTTAATGCACACTCACGCCAATTAACCAAGACATTTTTTTTAAAGAACAGCTGAGTTTAAATGAAACACTTTTCCCAAAACATGTCATTGATAAATGTTTCCTGGTGAGCCATCACACAGGAGCTATTTTGTTGTTCATGTGCTTAGAAGCTTTCGCCCTGATCAGAAGTGCTTCTTCATTATCAACAACGGACACCTGAACTTCAACTTAGCCATGGTACTCTCCAAAATCTTAAGTCTGTTCTTCACAGATCGATTACCCACAGCCCCCCTCTGTTTCTGGGACTTCCCGGTCAGAAAGTCATTTGTCAGTATTAAGGTGGATCATGTCGGGAGCCACCGTAGGTACCAAGGTTAGGACACAGCAGTTGAGTAAACATCAGTCAGAGTATCGCTTTCAGTCCGGCTGCTGGCCTCACCTCAGGGTAAACAGAGGCAGCTCACCACTCAGGTATCAAACTGACCGGTGAGATATGCTTAAAAAAACCATCTCATTTCAGTCAGACTGGCTGAGAAAAACACGGGGAGGAGATGCTCGGCGAGCAGGAAGATGATGACGGGGTGATTATGTCTACTGCTATCTGGTGTCTTGTCTGAGTGGAGACTTTCAAAGCAGATCAGCCTGTGACCTGCTGGACCGCCATCCACTCACACACCAACATGGACTGATGAAGTTTCACCCTGATTTCTGTTTGACCTGTTGGATCAAACAGAAAATATGACAACATGGTATACATGGTGTGCCTGGAACTACCTGATGAAAGGATGAAAATATGACCAGACATTACATTTACTTGGAAATTTTGTGCAATTTTGATCAGAACTTTTGTCAAGAATCAGACAAACAACCGATCTGTAGGGCTGTGACGGTAAAGAGATTCTTTCCTGCGGTGATGAATCACGTCCTGTGGTATCACCGCAGTATTATGGTTAATTTAAAAAAAACCCAAAGATTTTTCATGTAATTTTACAAACATCGTTTTGAATCATCAATTTCATATGTTTCCACAGTTATATGTGCCACTACACCTCATTCATTATTGAATTCATGACCGTAGTCTGATTTAATCAATCAATCAATTAAGTTAGGGTTAGTTAAAAACTTTGTTTATAGTGGCACATCAAAATTCGCCGCACCGCCACAGACATGCCCTCGAATGAAAACTCACCATATTCACTACATATTATCAGCAACACTTTAAGCCTTTCCTTACCAAATTTGAGGCTGCTGGGGTCAACCATCTAAGAGTTATGTCTCAAAGAACAAACATGACATTTCCTCTTGGCACTAGGTGGTGCTATGCTTATGAAAACAAATCTCCATATGAATGTGTTCAGGACCGGACCCTCATGAAACCTGTGAAGACTGGTGAGGTCGGACCATGTACAGCAAAGTTATAGTTGTTTTGGTCATTTTTCTATGTTCTGGCAAAACAAAGAAATTTGCCACCCCGCCACAACCACACACTTCGTCGAAAACTCACAATAACCTTTAATCATCAATGCCTTAAGATGGTCTACACCAAATTTCAAGTCAATGGGATGACATCCCTAGGAGGAGTTAGTTAAATTCCAGTGCCAACAAATCACCAAAAATGACCTTATTTGGAAAATTTAACTCAAAAGCGGGCTTTCTGTCGGTTTGAAAAACAAGTTTAAGCAAGTAAATCTGTTTGTCTTGGCATGCTCTACATGCCTACCAAATTTCATCGCCCTAGGTCAAACCATTGATTTTTCATGAATTTTTGAAAGTTTCTAGGGGGCACTGTGGAGCCATTTTGCCCCGCCCATATCTGAACCCCATAAAATATGAAAAATTTTCACTAGGTCTGAGGCAACTGCCAAATTTGGTGAGTTTTTGAATATGATAAGGCCCCCAAAAAGGCAATTCATTTGTCGGCAAAAACAAAGAAAGAAAGAAAGAAAGAAAGAATTCCTTCAATTTCCAAAACTGTTCCTGCGTCGTTGGTGCTCGGGCCCATTTATCTTGAGCTTTACAGTCTATTTACTCAATTTAAAAACCTGTACAGAGTCAGGAACCAAGTAACACTATGCACGAAAACTTTTAACCAGCCCCCTTCTCTGCCACCAAATAGCAAGTCACGCTGTCAGTAATTGCTCACCACTCATTCCTGTCCGTTTTTACTTTGCTGAACTAACGGAGGCCGGACTGAAGTCTCCCCCCCTGCTGCAGAGGAATTACTGTCATTAAAGTCCAGAAACTGATTGGTGTTGGTGGGAGCGGGCGCAGCCTGTTAAAGCTGTACCACCCTGCTCTGTCACAACACCTTGCCATAGGTGCTCAGTTAAAACAGTGAGTCCAGATAGATTAACTAAAAACTTTAATTCTCCAGAAGCCATGAACATGTAATGGAAGACAGTCAATAGAAAATGTGTTTTTATTTGACACCAAACACCATATCCAATCCTGTAGCTTTAATTAGCAAAATTTAAATTAAAGAAATGAATATTCAAACAAAAAAACGTGGCGATCACAGTGATGACATCAGCCCTGCACTCACGTCACATAATCATAATATTGCAGTACTGTGGTTATTGTCATAGCCCTATTTATTTACAAGTAGGTATTTTCTTTGGTTGACCAAAGTTATAAAAATCATCCTAAGCAGAGTTCAGAACATCCACACTCATTTTTAGTGCAGCCCGTTGAAACCCACCCTCCAGTCTTGAGGTGGGTTTTCCAGGTCAGTGAGTCACTTGGATCGGAAGCTTGTTTTGTGCGTCCACGAGAATTCCCAGCTGACTCTGAAGTATCAACTCCGTAAAGCCAAACAAAGGAAGCGGTCAGAGGGGTCATGACCTTTCAGTCTCTGGGTTCATGTCCACTCAGAGGGTCACAGGCGCTGAAGTGAGATTCAGCGTTGTTGAGTTTGTCAGTAAACTAGTCTGTTAGTGTGTGAATCCAAACCTCTTAGGACGATGAACCGTCCGGGGAAAACTTCACTCCAAACACTTGACCTGCTGGTTTTTGTGTTTCCAAAGGATCTCAACAGGTTTCTTCAGGAGAGCTCGTAGTGCATCTTTACTTACTTTATGAAACCTTAAACTCATCAGACTCTAACAAGCATGATGGCATTGGTAGTTTCTCGTAATGTCAGTAAATGCCCATTAAAATATTTGAACTGTTTGGCCAGATGATGATGGGCACTCGTTTTTTTGAAATCGTACAAAGTGAACAAATCATTGAATTAAGTTCTTAAAGAGATGTTAGCAGTTTCATTCTCTATTCAAACAGGTGAAATGCAAAGTATATCAGTTCAATAACATTAAAAATAATGACTCGCCACTTCAGCCTAAATCGTTTGCTGAAATCAGAATGTTAAGATATTTTAAATCAGTTTCTCGAGCTGTTCTGTAGGTATGAAGCTGAGTAAAAGTGTGAATTATTTGCTGCTGGTCTGGTTTGGCGTTGAACCTCGTGTCCTCCTGCATGTCTCCGGTCCACTGTTTGACACTAAACTATCACATTTCCAAAACAGCGCTGACTCTAAGCACGGCCGATGAAATATTCAATGATGCTTGGGTTTCAGCCCCTCACTCAGCCTGAATCCTGCGACTGGTACTGCGACATTCCCTGGGGGACCCCTCCTGCAGGGACAGCGGCCCTCTGCCGAGTTTGGACCTCATCAGTCGGAGGCGGACCCCTGGGAGTCATTTATAACCCAGCTCCGAGCTTGTGGGGGAGCACTTGTTCTCCTGCACTTCTCTGCCAAGTGTTAAAAGAGAGATGCCTAAAAATTTAGCAGCCATATGCAGCTCACCCCCGGATCTTTAAATGAGCTTTTCATCATCGAGGGGACGGGACTGAGTTTCTTGTCTTACAGCCCAAAGCTCAACAGAGCCGAGGCCATCCGTCCACACACAGGTTGGCCATCGCAGAGGTTTTTTCTGCAGAGTTTTGTGGAGTTCAGTCATTTGTCCACTCGATGTTTATATAACCTGCTTCATTTGAAGAGTTAAGTTGTGAAGCAGGCAGCTTCACACTCTGTGAGGTGCCCTGGTGAACTGGTTTAACTACGTATGGTGATGGTAACAATGCCAACAATTTCTGCTGTCACCATTATTCTGACTACTAGGGCTTTATATTTGAAGCTTCTTTGAGGTTAATGCATTAAAATTCTACAGATGTGAAGGACTCATTTTGTGAGTCGACTTGTCAGAGGCATGGATCGGTGGCAGTTGTGGTGCTGGAAAGAAAGTTCAAGCTGTATCCACTCAGCTGCACTCACAACCCCTTTCATCTGATTACTGACACGGAATACACACAGGTGACACTGATCACATGTTACTTACAGCTCACACTTCTAACACACGACTAAGTATCATCAGACCTGCGTCGTAGCTTAGCAGCAGTTTAGCCGTTACCCCAGCTTCAGACTGCACAGCAGGGTAGTACTGTGCCCTGGTGAAGTTAGTTTTATGTTGGATATCCCGATCTAGCAAGCATCAGTCTGACGTTGAATATCCAACCTGAAGCTCACTTCACAACGGTACTCATGTTGAGGAAGTGCCGAGAATAAAGTCAAACAGGTATTTTCATTTTGTTTGCCTGGAAACAGGAACGCTATCAACTTCTGTCTGGTAGGGATGTAATGATATCAAAAAGTTCACGGTACAATATTTATTGTGGCATTTTTAATAAAAGAGACAAATCAAGACTTGGAAAAAATGTTCCTTGTTGTTTGCCAACTTGTTTTTGATTGTTTTTCTTTCTTTTCTAGTGCTGACAATAAAAAGAAAATGAAACTAAAGTCTGGTCAGATTATTCCTTTTTTTCTGTAACACATCTGAGTTAAACTCAACACTGAAGTTCAAGAGAACGCGTGCGATCTCTTTCACTGCTGCCTGACTCTGTCTCCTTCAAAACCTTTGACTGTAACGTTCCTGATTCAGATTGTTTTTCTTCTTCGGCAAGTGATGAGAAAAGAGCTGCAATGTGTTCTGCTTCACTGTGGCTGAGACAAAACCACACTACACAACAGGAAGCCCTATCGTTTGATACCATCACATGCGGACGATGGTACAGAGGCACTTTTGTCATTGCAGTACAGCGAAAGCAGCTTGTAGCGGTAACAGTGCCTTTCCTTTTGGTTTCACAAGGGCAAAATTACACGGAAACCAAAATGTTTTGGCAAAAGCCATGTGGGAGGTGCCATTCTGTTGGTTGGTCAGAATACACGCCGGTCAAATCCCCTCTCATCCAGCCATTCGCTAAACATTTTAAACACTTCATGATGTTTTCTGTGTTTTTTCTAGCTGTTGGGCTTTGTGATTGTCTGTCCAAATATCAAGAGAGCAACATATTCCTTTGTGGCTCCAAGTCAAACTTCATTTCATGTTTGCGTAGCGGCAAACTTCTGTTTGTTTACAAAGTCGTCCTGAGCCCATAATGCGCAGCACAGCTGACTACAGGAGCTGGTTTATCCAAAAACATGCAATTCTTCCTGAAGCTACTGTGAACCAAGATTGATTTAGGTTCATAAAACAAACAAACCATACCAGAGCATATTTGTAAAGAGACAGAGACCACCTCTTCACACGGGTCTCGGCCCAGCTGTTTTGGTCTGTGCCCGAGTTTGATTACTGTGTTCACACTGACACAAACAAATTGCACCAAGGGACAAAACGAACCAGAGTTAGATTCAACTGAACTAAGCAGGTATGAAAACACCTTGAGGGTAATGAACCGGGGTTGACATGACAAGGCTTGCAGAATAAATACAGAACACACACACATGAAATATTCAACAGACACAGGGCTGATGTGGTGAAGAAAATCCGACCACGGTGACTCAGGGTGGCTCAATAGCGCGGTATGCGGTATTATTGCACACCCTCTATCACCATCGCAAGTGAAATAAAAATAAAAAATCCCAGAAAGAAACTAAAATCTGTGGCCAAGGAGAGATGTAATGTTAAATAGAGGCAAAACAAGAGTGAACTTTATGTGACTATTCTTGTTACTGTAGTGTTGCTAAAATGGAGCTAAGTAGCTAATGTCATAACGTGGCATCATGGCAACGTTATGCACAAACGCCATATGTGAAGACGATAAGTTAGCAGCCTTATTTTGACAGACTCTTGAAGTTTAGCAGTACAACTAATCTACATTTTGCTGGAGGAGCGTTAATAAGCTCAGCCGAGTCAGCAGCACAAACACAGCTAGGAAGTCTGCCATTGTTGTTATTGTCGTCCTTCTGGCACATGGCTGTTTGACTGAAAACATAATGCACTTGGGAGAAGTGGAGCCGTGATTTGGCTGAAAGCCAGAATGTTTCCAAAGATTTACATGCCTGTTAGGTATCAGAGCAGCTGCCATTGTTTCGTCTAAATGCAAGACGAGGTGAGGTGGCGTCACATGTGGTTATCACGGTGGCCTATCAGGCAAATCACAGCAATTTATTTTTGTGGTTATTGTGACAGCCTTAAACATGCAAACTCACTCAACACAAACTTCCTTGAACCTTGTGATCTCATCCCATCTTCTCACCTCACAGACTCAACATCAAACCTCTGCAAGACACGCCATCCACCCCAACCCATTGATGGAGGCTTCTTAAATGGATACAGCTTTTAGAGAAACCGTTTTTCTGGTGTCAAGTATTTTTTTTCATAGTTTAGAACTAACAGCATTACTGAGTTTGACATTATTAAGGGTTTAAAAACTTCATTCATGTTACCAAAAACTTCAACTGTCTTAAATGAATGAATCTGTCAACAAAGCTGAAGCCAAAAATTGCCATTCATCAAAAATCATGTTCTTTGTTGTGACTCGCGAGATCTGACAAGGGAGACAAGACTCAACATGGCGGCGACTCGCTGCTGAGAAGTAAACAAATCTAACTTTCAGAAAAAAAAAAAGTTTTCGTTCACGGACTCAAATATCCACAAAATGCCAGTAACCCAACCGTCAACACCATCCCGGATCACTACACTTCTACAGTGGAAGACCTCGAGGCATTCATCGACCAATATTACTCCCGGCAACTCGACATGGATAACAGAACCCCCTTGAATCCCAGCAAACGAAATCAGAAATCAGACTCATTAACGGACACAGACGACCTACAAACAACCACCATTGAAGTCAGTATTCTTGCAAGCATCAATAAAAAACTTGAACTACTCATTCCACTACACGATGAAATAAAACAGATATGCGATAGGCCTCGAAGTCGCCCATCAAAGCATCATCACACTTCAAAAAGCTAATCAAGACTTTCACAAATCTGTTAACACCCTCAATGAACAAATACACACCGTTAGCAAAGAAAATAAACTACTGAAAGAAACAGTTTTGGACTTACAAACCCGCTCCATGCGCGACAACTTGATCTTCTCCGGCATCCCTGAACAAACCCCTGACAACCCGGAAACCAGCATCAATACATTTATGACTACACACCTCAATCTACCTCCTGACACCATCAATAACCTCACTTTCCACATAGTTCACCGTCTCGGCAGACCATCCACTAAAGGACCCAGACCCATCATTGCA